>OU342744.1:162119221-162289878 GCA_910589775.1 Avena eriantha
AACCGAACGCCCTAGGACCTCTCTCTTCATCATTGAAAACAACAAAAATACGCAAGCTACTGGTTTGGTGAAAACACAAAAGGAATTCTAAAACTCCCAAAGGTCCGTTAAAGTAACTTCACTACGCATTCGCTTCCCGTGGATTCGATAACCTAGGTCTACTAGAGAAAAAGAGCTATACTACATCTGTAATCCGGATCGAAGGTATCATCTACCATCCCTGAACTACCATCTAGAACAAACATATCACCAAAACATATCACTGACACCCTCCCCCTTAAACTACCATCCAGGAATAACTAGGTGGAATCTACCATCCCTATCAAGATTCTACCATCCCTAGCAAAGAAGAATCTACCATCCCTATCAAGGAAGAATCTACCATCGCTAGCAAAAACTACCATCCCTAGCAAAAGATCTACCGTCCAAATCAAAAAAGAATCTACCATCCCTAGCAGGAAACTACCATCCTCTACACACAGGCATGTACAATGAAATGTGATCACCCCCACGGGTGGGGAGGCGGGATATACCATCCCAGGACAATTCATCTCTCCTCTTGGGGGAGGGACTACCATCCTAACACAAACGTGTGAGTTTTTGGGGTCATTGATTCCCACAAGTATAGGGGATCGCTAAAATCTTCGATGGAAAGTATTACCCAAATTCATAGCTCAACTCAAGGGGAACACAAGAATATCAATAAGACTTTAGCAATTGAGATGTCACTCTCAACCACACCTGTGTATCAATAAACTCAAGAGAAAATGGTGATGGCAATAATTTGATTTCAGCAAAAAAATAAAACAAGAGCAGTTGAAACAGTCTTCCAGTTTTCACCGGAAGTAGTGAATGTGTAACTCTCCGAGATTAAAACATAGGCATGAGGTGATAGCGGGGTGCTACATTAATAAGATTGATCATATAACAAAATACAAATAGCATGGGGTTTTTATCTAACTCCTATGTGTGTAGGTATGTGCGCCGAATTTAGTTGTGAGTACTAACCAAGAGAATTTGCACAACATCTATTGTCCTACCTGCCCATTTCACCAGGGCCAACTTGGGACTACAGGTAATTAAGATCTACCCTTTTGAATAGCCCGGAACAACTTATTAACACTCCATGAACACATAGAATCCTCAAACTAAAACAGCTCCCCCTTGTTTTCTCTATATGTCGTTTTAGGGTTCACAGGTTCAACATAATAATAGGCAATACACTTTGCAGATAGATACCAAACTCAATTATATGATAGGGCAAAATAAGTTCAGTACTGAAATCATGCCACTCGGTCCCTAGTAGCAAGCATTAAACATAGCTAAAGTGCATCAACACAATACAAGAATATCTTTAAGACAAATCTCGAACAACTAATATAATTACATGATCAATCTCATCCAATCCCCATCCACCTCATATGCCTACAGCGAACTACTCACCCATGGTGGGTGAGATGGAGCTCATGGTTGATGGGGATGAAGGCGGTGAAGATAATGGTGAAGACGGCCTCCGGATCCCTCCCTCGAGGGAGAAATCCTAGATCAATCTGACCTCGAAATCGAAGATCGTGGCTCTAGCGGCGCTCTGTTTCATGAAAATCTCCGTCCTCCTAGGGCAACCAATTTTTTGGGTATATAAGAGAGTACGCGAAAATCGAAGGCGAGACGGCGCTCGTGGGACAAACGAGCATGCCACACGTGGCCCCGCTACCTAGCCGCGTGTTGTGTGCCCGTTTGGGCCTCGGACACTCTCTCGTGTCTGCCCAATGGTCAAACTCCTTCTTTTGATAAAAATGGCATGATATTTTCCCCGATTTTATTTCATGCAAAAACAACTAGAAACGAGACTTTGCTAAAAACACCGTCAGAGTCTGCAGTTTTAATCAAATATGGGAGGATTTCAAAGCAAAGTGTGAGGCAAAGTATTTGGAAAAGTAGATGCATTTTGAATGCATCAGTCATCTACCGTGATGAACTACCATCCTATCAAAAATGGATAGATGCAAGAGACACACAAGCAAAAATCTCTATAGAAAATCGATTTTGGAAGCACGAATCCTTGCAAATCACATCCCCTAGGGACAACTCCAATGCGCGTGTGGATGTAGATCGACATGGCGTATACTCACCGGAGAGAGGGAGAGAGGAGATCTGCGGACAATGGTGTTCGCCGGAGCGGCGAGCAGCGAGCGGCGAGCGGGTGAGCGGTAGGCGGCATCGGTGCGTCAGGCCATGCTCCTCCGCACGAGCAAAATCGCCTACTCACCGGCATTATCGAGATGGTCGGGCGGAATGGGGAACGGACTGGGCACCCCGACTATGCGATACGTGTCTCCAACGGCTCGGTCCCCGATGTTTGAAATTCCCTGCTACGCGTACCCCACGAAAACGTACACACGAGAAACACTTCGGGATAGGGACTCGCTGAGAGACGTCCGATCGTGATCGCGTGGCTCCGAAGACTGAGCTGACTGTAGTGCCAGATTAGGTTGATAGACAGATATATTTTCCTTAATACAATAGATAGATAGGTAGGTAGTGATTTTTTATTGTTCATTAAGTTATGTTTCTCACAGCCAGATGCTTTTAACACGCCAACATTTTCTAAAGAAAGCACATGAACAATTTCAAGATGTACACACGAAAATTCGAGGAACATTAGTTTCAAATATAAATTGGTACCTTTTTCTGAAACGATATATAATTAAGTTGGTACGAAATATATTTATGACCTATGAGAACATTTTTTATTCGAGGAAGACACGAGAACAATTTTGACAAACAGTGAGCAAATTCATCCTCGAACTAATAAATAAATGAAAAACGACGTTACTTGCAAGCAATACATGAAATAAAACTATACGTACATCACTTGCACGTACGGTTCATTCTGGCGACACATGCACATGCGCATGAATAGCATGCTCTGCGATCGACGAACATCAGTTGACCGGTCGACAGAGAACTACCTTTATTCACTCTTTGACTTCACTTGGATCCTGATCCGATTATCAAATGCAAATCTCGGCCAGCTAGCATGGACGTCGATCGTGGCGAGCCCGGCCGATGAATCGGTCAGTATTTCTTGAGGAAGTTCTGGAGCCAGTAACTAGACATCTTGCGGTATCTCTTGAGTGTGGCGCGGTCGATGTAGATGAGCCCAAACCTGTCCTTGAAGCCGTCGCCGAACTCGAAGCAGTCCATGAACGTCCACGTGAAGTAGCCCTTCACGTTCACTCCCTCCCTGAAATTAATCATGATATTGCCAGGCCGTGTTTAGTGATCTTTTCCTGGGATTGAATGTGCGTTTTGTTTGATGTGTGGGAGTACACTACTGTGCACTTACTGGATGGCCTTGCGCACGAACTTGAGGTGGTTGTAGTGGAACATGATCCGTTTCCCGTCCTTGAGCGCCTCCTTGATCGGTATGGTGCTGTTGTTCGCCTCGTCAGTGCCTGCAGCCAATCCAGATGAGCCGGCCCGTATCAAAGGACATGCATGGCTACTGACTGATCATCAGAGTGCATTGATATTTTAGATTTACCGTTCTCTGTGATGTAGATGGGGGTGTTGCCGACGTACATGTTCTTGAGGTACACCAGCAGCGAGCGCAGCCCCGGCGGGTAGTTGTAGAAGATGGGAACGTTTCCCTACACATTCATGGAAGACGTCAATCAACTCAGCTCCAGATCGATGGATGTGCACGGAACTGTAGAAGATGCGTACCAGTGGTCCGATGGGGACGCCGTCGCGCACTCCGGTCTGCTCGGCCCAGTTGTCGGTGCCGTACTGCTGCTGGAGACCGTTGGGCGCGCGCGCGGCCTTGGCGTAGTTGCTGGTGTAGTAGTTGATGCCGAGGAAGTCGAAGGACTTCTTGAGCTTCTCCGACTGCTCCTTGGTGAACTCCGGCAGCCGGTTGCCCACCAGGCGGCGCATGGTGGCCGGGTACACGCCGAAGGTGATCGGGTGCATGAACCACCCGAGCATGAAGTCGAGGCTGCGCTTCACGGCGTGCTTGTCGGCCTTGGAGGCCGGGTCGTAGGGGTAGAAGAAGTGGGACACCTGCGTGATGCCGATCTGGCCCTTCTGCTTCGCCTGGTACTTTCCGCGGTACAGGCTCACGGCCTCGGCGTGCGCGAGGAGGATGTGGTGGCCGACGATGTAGGGCTCCGTGGAGGAGTCGCCGGCGCCGCAGCTCTTGGACACATAAGGGGAGCAGCGGCCCGGGGCCGTGGTGCCGGTGCCGTAGCCAAAAGCGCTGAAGATCATGGGCTCGTTGAAGGTGGTCCAGAATTTCACCCGGTCGCCGAACAGCTTGAAGCACAGCTCCGCGTAGTCCACGTAGTCCTTGCTGCACGCGTGTGTAATAATACTCGTTACCCACACACGGTTGACTTGATCCAGTAATTCTGGCATGTAGTACATTTTAGATGGTGAAGGAGCAGAAAGAAAGGTGGAGCCTTAATTACATGATGTTTTCACTCAAGAAGCTTCCGTATTTGTCATCCAGAGCCTGTGGGGTGTCGAAGTGGAAGATTGTGACATAAGGCACCAGCCCTGCATCCAAAATTCAGAGAAATTTTAAGGCAAGTACATAGTATGTTTTCTTGCTTTGATCCATGGACGCTGGCTGAACCGAGGGGTTTGATTGGTTACCTTTAGCTATAACTTCGTTGATGAGGCTGTTGTAGAAATCGACCCCTGCTTTGTTGATTCCTCCGGCTATCGTCCCGGCTGCAGAGAGCAGTCACACAATACATTCAGTTGCTTCACTCGGTATCGTTGATTAGGCTGTTGTAGAAAAGGACGCACAAACGTTACTGCTACTTACCTGGGAGGATCCTGGCCCATGATAGTGAGAACCTGAAGGTATCCATATTCATGTCGGTTATCAGCTTCAGATCCTCCTGCATTTACGAATTCCCGACGACATTAGTCCAAGACTCCAAGTAAACCGCCTTGAATTTGTGATCAGACGAAAAGGCCCACCTTGTACCGATAATAGAACTCGTTTGCTGTATCTGGGTTGCTCCCATCCGCAATTTTACCTGCAGCCAAAAAGTGATTCTTTTTCTTTCACGTTCCGTAAGTTTCTTCATCCTTTGTCCGTCCAGTACAAAAATTTTAGACGGTGCTTCTGAGGCCGGCAAACAAGTGTTTTTTCTTTCACATTCAGGTCTCGTTTGATTTGTAGGGTTTCTCAATATGCAGGAACAGAATAATCCTAAAAACCCTCCCACGCAGGACAAAATTTAAGACAGAGCTTCTGAGGGTGACGCTGAGCAGAGCACGACACAAATGCTTGTCGGTTAAGAGATCGCTATCACTGGATTGTGGAATTTAGAGTAGGGTACTGCACTTCGGCTACTTTCAGACACTCCAAATTTTCTCCCCGACAAAAACACACCGGCAGTACTATCTATGGCCTCAGATCAAAAGGGACATCACGATCGTGTGTAGGATTTACTTTCGAAAAATTAACGGTCACCACACGTTGCAGCAACATTACATTATCAGTTCATTTCACCTCGGCAGGCACTATGACAGAGAGAGAGTAATGTTGACTAATTAAAGATCTGGACCTGGGGTGTGAGCGAAGGTGTCCCAGATGTTCTTGCCCCGCAGGTTCACAGCTCCCTCATACTGCAAGCAGACAGGAATGCAGAATGGCAGCGGTAAGAATCTTGTATACTCCTGAACAACCAAACAGCAAGCCAGAAGAACTAACGCGTGTGTGTACCTGAATGGCGGAGGAGCTGGAGCCGAAGATGAAATCCTTGGGGAAGCTGGACCTGTTGAAGGCGCCATGCACGCCGCCGCTGCTGCAAGCTAGCAGCAGAGCCGCGAGGAGAAGGGCATGGAGGAGAAAAGCCCTGTCCATTTCAACCATGTCGCTCGCTCGATCCCCAGAGCTGTCTTGGATGGGATGCGGCTTAATTGCTGTGTCGATGGACCTTGCTGTCCCACATGTACTTATACAAGCGAGCTGGGCGCGGGAACAGCAAATCAGCGATAGCTCCATGTGAGCGAACGGCGACTTTCTGATAAAACCCTTAAGCAATGGTCAAGTGCCCAGTTATGCATTGGCCTGATCAATCGCTAACTGTACGAGTATGTATTGTTAAGAAGGGGCTGTGGCCGGCTTCTGATTCTGCGTGACTAGATAATTCAGAGAATGAACAAGTCAGATTTTGAGGAATATTATCATACTCGAGCATGTGATACGCACCTAACGCTCTTTTCTGCGGTTGGAAGGTAAGGTTCTTCATCCCAGAAGTAGCATAATTCCAAACGTATTAGTGGCTTCCATGATACCGTAAAACATTGTGGCAACAGGAGGGAAGTATGATACTGCATATAGCAAAAAAAGAAGGGAAACATAGATATTTGAGGGGACCCGCTCCATAGGGCAGCACGCTGGGTAGTCAGAAAGAAAGAGGATAAGACCATATCACCAGGTCGTTCGTGAGTGGCCATCACAAATTCAAATGTCTCGTCGACCGTGTTACCCTCCAGTTGTCGGAACGATCGTCTGATCGTGTAGATATCATAGATTTCTCATTTCTGCACTGTGCGTGATATGGACTGGGCCAAACATCCGATCCGATCGGATCATCAGCGACAAGTATCCTTTTTTTTTTCGAATAAATTTATATTGATTGAATCACAGGATTACAATTCTCATACTCCCTCCGGTTCTTTTTTTTACGAAATTCCACCGATCTATTAATAATCATCAACAACAGTATAAAGATTTTCAAAAGTAATAGATTTTCACGTTAACAGATTCACCGTTGGTTTGTTCTATACAGCCAGAGGCAACACGTACCAAGTAGTCGATGACAACGACGTTGATCTAACTATGATGTGGCCCTATGTCAAGGACGATTATTCGTTTTGTTCGTCCGCCATCATTGCATCCTGATTGCTACCACTATCGATTTGGGCATCACAGACATAATAGGGATGATGCCGCTTGCTAATTTGGCCCGCACCACCGCCGCATCCATGTCCCTAACAAAGTAGCAATAGCAACGCTCTAGCCTTCATGGGCAACGGCCTCCATCTCCGCCTGATCTGCTCCTGCTGCCTCCGTGGCATAGCAGGTGTGCCATCATCCCGTACCTAAGTCGTCGTGTCTTGCTGATGATACCCCCTGCCCCCTTGGTCTTCCGCAGAAGTTTTTGGACCCCCGCTACGCCGCTGCACTTGCGCCACGCGCCTACGTCCAATCGTCGTCTTCACCAATGCACTTATGGGCATGGTGAGAAGGAGTGACACAGTGATTAAGTGAAGGCCTTCTACCCATACGGCCATGCCATGGTGAACATGAGTTGCATCGAGATGATCATCTTCGGTCTAGCAGAAGCTGAGTATAGTTATGCGGGTCAACCTGCACATGCGGGGTTATTCTGTAGGCCTGGTCCACATGGCCGTGGTGATGTGCTTATATTGTTGTCTCTAGGACTTCCACCATACATTGGATTAACAAAATTGTTTGCATCCACTCTTACTTCATGTTAATATTACATCACATCATGCACTCCGATGTATGGTACACCAGAGATCGATCCCCGTTGAAAAGGCTAAGCACATGTTGACATTATTTGATGACTACTCCAAGACACGGACATATAGTAACTCTGACGCCCATGGGTTGGTCAGGCCAACTACATTGAAGCTTCTTTTGATTTCCGCTGCTCCTCTGTGTTTTGCCTGTCATATGGAATGCCTGTAAGTTGATCCAAATGTGATAAAATCTCTCTTTCCCTAAAAAGTAAAATAACCTTTGACCAACATATAAAGAATGTCAGTCTATGCCATTAGTAGAATTAGAAGTGACATCGGCACCAAAGTACATTAGTTTACCTATAAAGATATCTCCAAAATTTCTGAAAAATTATGCCCTACTTAGGAATATTTTTTGGATGCAAGGAAGAACAAATATAGAATATCTCCAAATTAATGTGTCTTCTTATATTTTCTTGATGTAGATTCTGTTACAGGATCCGAAAAAAGTTGTGTCACTCGGTTCTGGCCGTGACCATGGTGGAGGAGAAGGTTGGGACTGAAGGAAGGCATCGGAGAGGGGAATGAGGGAAGCGGCACGGTGAAGACTCAATATAGGTGAGACATGAAAGAAAGCGAGTGAACTACAACAATTTTTTAACTAGAAATAAATCATCCCACATAGAAAGGTGTGATAATATCTTGAGAAAACAAATGATGAGCCATTTTTAAGATTTGTATTTAAAACTCTACATAGTAATTTCATTAAAAATCACCCGGTGCAACGCACGGGCATACTTACTAGTAATTATAAATAGGTCATTGGACCACCTAGCGGTGACTACAAACACTAGCACGAGCCGAAGGCGCGCCGCCGTCCTCGCCCCTCCATCACCGAAGCCGGGCAAAGCTTGTCATAGTAGAGCTTCTTGTAGTAGACTGACGGGAAGTCGTCATGCTAAGGGCCCAAAAGACCAGCGCACCAGAGCAGCAAACCATCGCCGAAGATGAACAACGTAGATCGGAAGAGACTGACATCAAAAAACACATACGAAAAACGTCCGAATCCCAAGGAATCCGTCGGACACATGACTCTACGCGCCCTCTACTGATGCTAGACGCACCACCATAGCGAGGATAGGGCAGGAAGGATCTTATTTTGACATCAGGACGTAGCCACCGCCTCAACATCCTGAAGAAGACACTGAAAATAGTCTAAACAGAACACTGAAACCTCTTGCCGGCGAGAGGCCGTGGTCCGCCACGCCTCCAAGGCCCGATGGACCGGTGGAGTCACCGGCGGAGGGAAGGAACCCTAGATGGGTTTGCTGCCGCCTCTTGGAGAGCTCTCCTTTTCTTTCGTATGTACCGGTTGTGACTTGTGACTTATGAGAGGCGGTATACTCCCTCCGGTTCATATTAATGGTCTTAACTTTATCTAGATCCGTTTGTATCTAGTTAAGTATCTTGACTAGATGCATTTGTACCTAAGCAAAGTTGAGTTCATTAGTATAGAACAAAGGGAGTAACAAAGTTTAGGTACATCAGCTGGGCCAGAGCGAAGATACACAGCTGTCCTAGCTTACATCGGCCCAATATTGGCAAGAACATGGCTCACTTCCGCTGGTTGATCCATGTTTGAAGATCCTTAAGTTGTCATACGGAGTAGCTTTGGATATTTAAAATAAAAAATTGCGTGCATCAACCGATGCAGTGGACGGGTCTTATTCCCCTTTTTAAAACAAAACATGGCTCACCAAGTTTTGCCCACGCGCGTGCGTAACCTTAATTAAACTTTAGTTCGCCAAGAATTCGTTTGCATGCAAGATGAACATAGTTGGTGATTGTTGTCCGTGGTATTTCCCAGAGGTAATTGCACCACTAATACCAAACCTTGTCCGGTACGTGTAATTTCATACAACTTCTTTTTTAGTGTGGTACCACAGTACACAACCTTGTCCTCTATGTGCAAAACACATACACACCCTCTCTCTTCTTGACACATGTCTTGTCCAGCGTGGCCGGTATTTTTGCAACGAAGCCCCTTTAACTATCGCTGGAGAAACGAGTCCCTCTCGTCAGTATTTTGCGAAAACCCCCTGCCGGTCGCCCGAGATCGTCGGCACTATTTCTGTTCAAGGCCTAGGGCAGTTGCCTTCTTTCTCGTGAGGCCTGGGGCGGCGACGGAGCTGGAATGGGGCGACGACGGCACGATGAACGATGTTCCGCACCGCCGGCACCACGATGAAGATCCTCTATACTACAGTGAGTTTCTTTGTCGCTTATTTCTTATAGATCGCCTCCGCCGGCAGTAGTTTGCATCCGTCGAGTTGACCCACCGTGGAGAGGGTTGTAGGTGGGGTTCCTATGATCGATCATCTGCAGAAGGGAGTCGTGTGATGTGTGTTGGTGTGTAGGAATCATTGTCTCTCTAATGTTGTGAAGAAATTTTAATATTTGATTGTGTCCTGTTTCGACTCATATTATGGCTTAGAATTCCCTCGGATTCGGATTCAAATTGGAGATTTCCTGTAGTTGTTTATGTGCAATTAGAGTTCGTTTGATGTTCTGTAGTATGTACGAATAATTTCCTTGCATATTATCCGAATAAATCATCATTGCTCATACTGTCATGTTTCTGTTTTCATGTGCTTCAGACGAAAATGTACAAATTCTTCATGATTCTGCTTTGTTATGTTATGATTGGATGTGGTATGTGATACATTGCAAATGTATCTATAATTTTTGATGTTCCATGCTTGGTTTTATCCACTTTCTTGTGTTTTGTTCCAACTTTGGAGTACTTTTCATGTGATTTCTTGGACTAACATATTTACAAGATGCCACAGTGCCAGTTGCCTGTTTTCTGCTGTTTTTGGTTACAGGAAGTCAGAAGATGAATATTCTCGGAATTGGACGGGACAAAAGCCAAAGTGCCTATTTTCCCGGAACACTCACGGAGCCAGAAGGAGAGTCGGAGAGGGGCCACAGGGTGGCCACACCACTCCTAGGCACGAGTCCACCTAGGCCGCGCCAGGGCATGGTGTGGGCCCCCTGGCCGCCCACCGACCATGCCCTCTGGCCTATAAGAAGCCTCCCGATGCGTAAACCCTAAAGAGTCAATCAGAAATCCACGAAAAGTTCCACAGCGCCGCCACCACCGAAGGGGAGATTCGGGGGACAGAAAGTCTCTGTTCCGGCACCCTTCCGGGACGGGGAAGTGCCCCTGGAGCCATCTCCATCGATCTCCACCACCATCTCCATCGCCATTGCTGATTCTCATGATGAGGAGGGAGTAGTTCTCTCTCGAGGCTAAGGGTTCTACCGATAGCTATATGTTTATCTCTCTCTATGCATGATCATATTGTGATCATGATCTTGTAATCTATAGATCTACCTTGCTACTCAAGTGCTTTAATAGATATCTGCTCTCCCCATGTGTGTGAAAGTGACAGTGTGCTCACCATGGTGGCTCTTAGGCTAGAGATTACAAATACTTGTTATGAGTTATATTTGGAGTTGGATGTCTTTATGAAATTATGGTGTTTGTTGGACTCATCTAGTACTCAAGGTGACAGTGTGGGGTTTTCTAGATGGGAAAGGCTTACTTTGAGGTGTGCTGTTATAGCCCTACCATCGATTAGAGTGTCCAACCGGAGAGTAGTTAAGAGTAGTATCATAAAGATACGATATTTATATGAGAGTGTTCACTAGTGAAAGTACGTTCCCTAGGCCTTGTTTCTAAGCATTGATACACCGTTTGCAATTAGATCTGTTACATGTTTGCTTGCTTCCATCTTTATTTCAGTTTGCCGTTAGTCTTTTCCATGCCATCAAGTTATCTTCTATCACCGTTACCACTTATAATTATCCATACCACTTGTATTTCACTATCTCTTCGCCGAACTAGTGCACCTATACACCTGACAAGTGTATTGGGTGTGTTGGGGACACAAGAGACTTCTTGTCTTGATTGCAGGGTTGCTTGAGAGGGGATACCTTTGACCACTTCCTCCCTGAGTTTGATAAACCTTGGGTGATCGACTTAAGTGAAAACTTGTTGCTGTTCTACAAACCTCTGCACTTGGAGGCCCAACAACTGTCTACAAGAATAGAAGTGCGTAGACATCAGTATGCATTATAAAGAACTATTTCAGGTGTAAGATGGTATGATTAGGGATTAAATCTCATGCCTTGTTGCAAAAAGATGTGTTTCCAAGTACTTTTTCTGAAATTGCAGACATTTTGAGAGTTAACTGAATTTTGTGTTGATTTGCATGTCCTTGAGCAGATGATCCAGACAAGTTCACATGTGTTTTGGACCACAATGGATTCTTTTATGGACTAAATAACAATCTGCAATATGTTACTTCCACTGAGGATTGTTGGGACAATTGCTCTGTTGACACATTTTCACTTCTGTGGATTGAGGAGTTCATCAAAGTAGGTGGCAATGAAGTGACTGACAGGACAAGTGTTTATTGGTTGCTTCCTGGAACATAACTTAAGGATGGCTTGTGCTTGATTGCCAATAATCCTGACATAGTTGCAATGATGAATGATGTGAAGGATGAGAAGAAGTTGTGCCTGATGGTGGATCACCGCAATTTCATTCAGGGTTTAAGAGAAGATGTTATAATTCCCATTCCTAGCAAATATAGACAACATATTGACAGTGATGCAGCAACAAACGACAATGCAGGACATAATGAGAGTGATGCTGAACACATGGAAGATACTGATAGTGACACAAGCTCTGAATTTTACGATAGCAACTATGGTGCGGAGGATGGAGATGATGACCTTTTTCCGGACAATATTGACACTGATGTTAATGACAACAACGAGAAAACACAGATAGTAGAGGAAGAAGATGATGGTGGCCTTGATCATGATGATCTGGATCTGTCAATGGAGCAATACAAATAGTTAAAATACAAATTCAAGGAATTCAATTCTGATGTGGATATGGAAACACCAATCTTCAAAGTTGGCATGGTCTTCTCCTGAATGACAGAATTTAGGAAAGCTTTGAATTCATACAGTGTCAATGAGAGAGTGAAACTTAGGAAAATAAGAAATGAAGCAACAAGGATTCATGCTTGCTGTGATGAAGGTTGCCCTTGGATGATTAAAGCTTCGCTGCAGAACAGAAAAGAAGCCATTGTAGTGAGGGGGTTCTGTGATGACCACACATGTGAGAGGCTATGGGAGTTGAAGACACTGATAGCTCCATTTCTGACATCAATATTTATTGATGAGTTCAGAGATAACCAAAAGTTAGATTTGCAGGGATTTGCAGCAAAAGTGCAAAGGAGGTTTAATATGTGCCCAAATAGGTTTAAGTTGGGGAGATCAAGAAGGGCAGCATTGAATATTATTCATGGTGATGAGGCACAACAATTCTCACTTTTGTGGGATTATGGCCAAGAGTTGAGGAGAGCAAATCCTGGTTCAAGATTCTTACTTAGCACAAATCAAGTTAAAGAGGCAACAAATCTTGTTGCAAAAGAGCATCTGGCAACCTTGTACTGGTCCTATGATGCATGCAAGAGGGGATTTTTGGAAGGCTGCACACCATTAATTTGTATAGATGGATGTCACATCAAGACCAGATATAAGGAAAACCTGCTAACTGCTGTAGGAATTGATCCAAATGATTGCATTTTTCCTATTGCAATGGGGCTAGTTGAGGTAGAATGCACAAGTTCATGGGAGTGGTTTCTTACAACATTAAGAGATAACCTCAACATTACTAACACTTCCCCATTCACAATTATGAGTGACAAGCAAAAAGGCCTCATAAATGATGTGAAGAAGGTGTGGCCAGATGCTGAGCACAGGTTTTGTGTTAGGCA
This sequence comes from Avena eriantha, assembly GCA_910589775.1. Lineage (NCBI taxonomy): Eukaryota > Viridiplantae > Streptophyta > Magnoliopsida > Poales > Poaceae > Avena > Avena eriantha. The sequence continues at coordinate 162,132,592 of OU342744.1, forward strand.
TCTCTACCAGAATTTCCACAAGAAGCACAAGGGTGAAACTCTGAAAGATGACCTTTGGGCCATAGCTAGAAGCACAAATATTCCTATATGGACAAGAAACATGGAAAAACTTAAAGTTGATAGTGAAGAGGCATGGAAATGGGTTGAGGAACTAGAACCCAACACATTTATTAAGGCATTCTTCAGTGAATTCCCAAAGTGTGACATGTTACTGAATAATCATTTTGAAGTTTTCAACAGCTACATTCTACAAGCTAGGAAATAGGCTAAGAGTGACATGTTACTGAATAATCATGCACAGAAATGTTGGATAATCATGCACAGAAATAGGCCAAAGTGTGACATGTTACTGAATAATCATGCACAGAAATGTTGGAAATAGGCTAAGAGTGATAAATGGTCTGGAATCATTTGTCCAAAAATAAAGAAAAAGATTGATAAAGCCACAGAATGGGCCACAAATTTAGGAGCATCATATGCTGGTAATGGATTGTTCCATGTTACTTCAAATGAGTATGAAAGAACATACAATCTTGACATGATTGGAAGAAGCTGTGACTGCAAAAGGTGGCAGCTCACAGGGATTCCATGCCATCATGCCATAGCATGTTGTAGGACAGACAGAAGGGACCCATGCACATTGGTGCACAGCTGCTACAACATTGAAACACATAAAAAAGCTTATGCCTACTCCTTAGTACCTCTCAGATCTAGGGAACATTGGGGAAAAAATGAATGATGTAAGACTGCATCCTCCACTATACACCAAGGTAATGGGGAGGCCCAAAAAAATAGAAGGAAAACTCCAGAAGAGCTGGAGAAAAATGGTGTCAAAATTCTAACAAGGGCAGGCATGAAAATGCATTGCAGTATTTGTGGAAACCCAGTCCACAATAAAAAGGGTCATGACAAGTGGGTGTTGGAGCAAAAGAATTTGGCTAGTATAGTGGATGTGGAGGCTGAAGATTATGATGACCCAACAATGTTGCAACACATTTTGCCCCTCAGACCTGACCCTACAAGAGATCCAATGCACCAAGTAGATAGCATGGTCCACAGGATTGGAGAGGAGGTGCATTTCTCTATACTGAATTACATTGTCAAGTAGATATCATGTGCTTTAACTGAATTACATTGTCAAATGACCTTTAACTGAACTTGTATATCTTTAATAGGAGGCTGCACATTTTCCACTACCAAGGGTGCAAGGACCTTTACCTGAGCAAAGTTCCTTTGTCATTAGTGCAAGGGACTCAATTCCTACTGCAAGGGAAACTACTTCAACAACAAATAACAGGGGAAGAGGAGCAAATAGAGGTGGAAGGGTAAGAGGAGCTGCTGCTACAACAGATGGAAGAGGAGCAAATAGAGGTGGAAGGGGAAGAGGAGCTGCTGCTACAACAGATGCAAGAGGAAGAGGGGCTACTGCAAGAGGAAATGGAAGCACAAGGAGATCAAAGAAGGATGCACATGATTCACAAGCTAGTACATCAAATGCACCTACAAGAGGAAAATGTTCCAAAAGAAAATCACAGCATGTTCAGGAAAGAACAGAGGCAACTAGTTCTGAAAATATGATGAAGAGAAGGCAGATTGGAGATCACAGCTACAACATTGGATCTGGTTCAGCTTACCACCTATGCTTTGGTGATAACAGAGCTAGAGGAGTTCTGCCTGATATTAATGAAGAAGTGCTAGAGGAGATTCTGATCACTCAAACTGCACCACAGTAGATGATGTAGTATGGTCTTATCATTTGGAAAATTGAATCTTGCTTGTAATGAATTTATATGGCTTTGAACATTGCATTCCATTAGTTGACCTCATTTGGATATTGCTTGTAATGAATTTATATGCATAATCTTGCTTGCAATGAATTTATATGCATAATCTTGCTTGCAATGAGTTTGGCAATTGATCCCATTTGGACAAGGTACATCAGTACTGAACATAGATGCAAAGATAAGTACAAATGAAGATGCAAAGGTTACCAGACAGTTCTTCTGCTTCTTCTTTTGTTCAGAATTCCCAGTACTATCGATGCTTCTAATCAGTGTACCTCTGCCTTGCCTCTGCCTACAAATTTACACCGATTTCACATAGACAAAAGCAAATGCATGCAAATATTTGACAAAAGCAATTAAATTTGATCAACCAAAGTACACAGATTTCTCAAGTACCAGTGCAAATTACAAAAGGTTCCCAAATACACTACATACTACCCTAAACAGCACTAAATAAGCTTCTTCTACAGTTTATTCTCTGTAATTGGTCAGAAGCTTCTTCTAAAAAAGGTTCCTAAATACATTACATACTACAAAAGCTTCTTCTACAGCTTCTTCTACAACACTATAGAAGTTTCTTCTATAGCTTCATCTTCTACAACTTGTTCTTCTTCTACGGCTTGTTCTTATTCTCTGTAATTGATCAGAAGCATGCAACATATCAGTGAAATTCAGGACAAAAACACCGCCTTCAAAACAAGTATCCTGTTTGAATGGTTGCCATATTTGTAAAGCAGGACAGAAGCATGTTTCAGCGAGAATCATTAGCGACATGTATCCTGTATTAAATGGCACACCACCTAAACTAATTCCATTTCCAGACACTCACGAAGGCATGAATGAATGATACAATTTGTTTTGGCTCATTGGTGGGGTGTGAGTTGTGCGGCGAGGTCTGGATGACATGGCGATTAGTTGGATTATGCAGTTCATAATGAGTGGTAGCACCGCTATCAATGTTAATGGGGAGGTGGTCCATATTTCCGACCCGTTGTGGAGTAAGACAAGGGGACCCGATCTCTCCCCTTCTCTTTTAACTCTGCGGTAGATGTCCTAGCATAGATCTTGGATAAGGCCAAGCTCGCTGGTCACATATCTGGTGGGGTAGGGCATCTGATCCCCGGGATGGGATCACCCACCTCCAGTATGCAGATGATATTATGAGCATGGTTCAAGGCTCGGATCTTAACATCATCAACCTTAAGTTCTTTCTTCTCTTCTTTGAATCCATGTTAGGACTCAAAATTAACTTTGACAAGAGCGAGGTTATGATTCTGGGTTTCTCAGATGAGGACAGCCAACGCATTGCGGACAACCTCAAATGTCGGTTGGCGGACTTCCCTATTACCTACTTAGGGATGCCCATTAGATATTCTCGGGTGTTGATCAAGGATCTTGCCCCATGATCATGAAGGTTTGGTCTAAGGCTAAACCTTGGAGGGCTCGCCTCACGTTCTAGGGGAGTAAGACTATCCTGATCAAATCGTGCATGTCCATCCTCACCATGTACCAGATGGGACTCTATCTCCTACCTAAAAGAACCCATGCAAAATATGCTAAAGAGTTGTCCAGGTTCTTTTGGGTAGCTAGAGATGGACACCAGAAATACCACATAGTGAAATGGGCGGATATTTGCACCCCCAAAATTCTTGGGGGTATAGGAGTTCTTGACTTCCGTTGCTTCAACGTAGCCTATTTTTAAAGTGGGTTTGGCGCATGCTCCAAGACGATGGAGGCATGTGGTTGCAACTCATTAAGGCTAAATACCTCCGGGGCCATCCCCTTGTGGCTTGTGAGCACCGAGAGAGGGCTCTCAGTTCTGGCGAGTCATCCAGGACATAAAACACACCATTCGTATGGGTGCACTCTTTGTCATGGGCGATGGCCGAGGAGTTTTTTGGCCCCTCTGCCAAGAATTCCCATCCATGTTTACCATTTGCGCAGCTCCCACGATGTTAATGGCTGGGACGAGACAAGGAGGCAACTGGAACATCCCATTCCGGAGGACCTTGAATAACGCCGAGGCAGCTGACTTCTTGAGACTGTGTGGCGATCTTCCCTGGACTCTCTTAGAGGAGGGACAAGGTGTCTTGGCGCCAGTCTCCCTCGGGAGCTTTTTCTGTTAGTTCGGCCTATAGGACCGTCTTCCAGGGTCTAGAACTTACCTGGATGACCCATCGCTAGAAGTCACCCCTATCCCTGAGTTTGCGGATGTTTCTGTGGCAGATACTACGAGACCGCCTTCCTTCCAGGGTAGAGGTGTTGAATTGTAACTGTTCGGGAAATGGGTTGTGCCTGTTATGTGGGACGCGAGAAACATGCGCCCACATTATGTTCACATGTCCTGCCACTCAGTCTTTTTGGAACTTCATCCGTGAAGCTCTTGGACCTGCCTGACAGGCCCAAGATACCGTTGAGTTCCTGGAGATAGAGGCAAACCTTACTGTAAGAAGACGTCACCTCTTCTGGTTGGTGTTTGCAGCCATTACGTGGACGCTTTGAAATATTTGTAATAAGATGGTGTGATAAAGAGGATCTTCCCTCGTCGCGCTTCTGACTCTATTTTTGTTCTTTTTATCTACCTTCAGCAGTGGTACCCGTTGTTTAGGCAGCGAGACCGGTAGTGCGTGGAAGACATCATGCAAGGCTGAGGAAGTCGGCGCAGCGCTTTGCGGCCTGTGCTCGTGCCACACCGGATCCCTAAAGGGCGCGTCCTACCCATCTCGGGCATGCTCTTCTTTTTCTTTTTTGTGTCTTGGGCGTTGTTGTGTTGTTGCCCCATCGGACTTTTTTCTTTCTCGTTTGGTGCCTCGGCGCCGGTGACGTTGTCGTATCATGTATTTGGATGTTGTTTTATTTTTAAAACGGGGTGAAGGACTGTTTCGAGGAGGGGCGTGAATTGTGTATTTAACGGAAATCCAAGTCGGCAGATTAACTCGTAGGCGGCAGCGGGCCCATTTAAAAATTTGTTTAACTCATGATGCTGGATAAATTTTAATTGTTCACACAGTGCCCCTTGCGATCGTGTGGAAAAGGATGATTAACTAGTGGCGTGCGACCTTATTGAAAACGATGGAGACGTCAATGTTGAAACAAGTGAACATCCAATCAATACGTGCATAGTACGCTTCCACGCGGTACGTTTTCTTTGTGCCGCGTTCTTCACGAGGTCGTGTCGCGATGCATTGCCAGCCTGACCTACGCCGACATATCGATGTAGGCCGCGACTAGGAAATCATTCCATTTCCATTTTCCTTTGAAGATTGCTCCGATTTCCACTATTTCACGGGTATAACGGAATATACATCCTTACTAGGCCCGCGCCCGTGGCGTTAACTCGTCTATTCAAGATTACTGCCCGAGCACCGAACACTGATGGAAATTTACTGATGACGAATTATGCGGCGCTAGAAAATTACTATTGGATATTTGTCGTCGGGAAATAATGGTTGAGTTTGAAAATTTGCGTTGAATAATTACCGTCAAAGCATGTCGATAGAGGATTACTGTTAAATGATCACAACTGAAGTTGAAGATTTGAGTCGAGAAATTACCATAGAGAAAGTCGAGAAATTAATGTCGAAGTAATCGTGAGAAAATACGGTTAGAAAAACGTGGCGAAAAATTACAGTCGGATAGACGTCACGGCGCACCTGGGGCAGCACATGCCCCATGGTTGGCGCCAATCGTGGTGTTGCGGATGAGTAGGCCATAGGAAGATCCTAACAACGAGTTTAGAGTATTGAGGGTGTAAATCGGTGAGCGACAGGGACGGTGATGCATAAGTTACTCAGGTTCAGATCTAATGACACTAGTAGAAATTAAGGCTTTTGTTTGGACTTGTCGAAGCCTTTTGAACCGATTGTGTTACCAACCCAGACTAAAGGTTCTATTTACGCCGGTTCGTATGGCCTGGACCACGCGCGGAGCCCTCAGAGCATTTACACTGGTTCATAAGGAGGCTATAGAACCGGTTCATGTCATGAACCGGTTCTAAAGGTTCCACGCCAGACGCGTGGCAGGCGCGAAACCTTTAGCACCGGTTCATGACACGAACCGGTGCTAAAGGCGCCCCTTTAGCACCAATTTGTAGCATAAACCGGTGCTAAAGGTTCTGCATATAAGTACCCTCGCCTAGCCAGCCCTCTTCTCTGTTTTTTTTCTTGGTGGAAGGGTGTGAGTTGTGCTACTTTGTTTTTTATTTCCTATGCATATGAGGTGTTTGATGAAATGCCTAAGAGAATGATGCCACTTGATTTTAAACAAAACAAAAAGGATATGAGGTGTCCAAGCCACACTTAAGCTTTCTTCTCTTTCTTTCCTCCTCGACCGAAGTTAGCAACTTTACAGTGACATTTCACTATTCATTTGTATAGTGGCATTTCACAAATCATGATGTTCTGTAATGGTGTTTGATAAACTTAATTATATTATGATGCAGATATGAACCGGCGGCAATGGATGTACGGTAATCGATGTACTACCGAGTACATTGAAGGTGTGAATAAATTTATCGATGTGGCTAAGGCAAACAAGGTGAATGGTTTTATCTGTTGCCCATGTGTTGACTGTCAGAACTTAAAGGATTACTCTTCCTGGAAAGTCCCTCACTCCCACCTGATTCGGAAAGGTTTCATTCCCAGCTATAATTGTTGGACCAAGCACGGAAAAAGAGGGGTCTATGATGGAAGACAATGAAGAAGAAGAGGATGATGATATGTACCCTGAATACACTGATACTGCAACGGGAGCTAAAGATGAAGAGGCAACACATGAGCTTGCTGATGATCTTCATCGGGCCATCGCTGATGCACATAGAGAAGCAGAAAGTGTAATCGAGAAGCGGAAGTTGAAGGAAATGTTAGATGATCACAAAAAATTGTTGTACCCATACTGCAAAGATGGCAGCACAAAGCTCGGTACGACACTGGAATTGCTGAAATGGAAGGCAGAGACTGGTTTATCTGACAAGGGATTTGAGAAGTTACTAAAAATAATGAAGCTGAAGATTCCAAAGGATAACGAATTGCCCGAGAGCACATACGAAGCAAAGAAGACTCTCTGCCCTTTAGGATTAGACGTGCAAAAGATACATGCATCCTCTACCGCGGTGAGTACGAGAATTTGGATAAATGCCTGGTATGCACTGCACTGCGGTATAAGATCAGACCAGATGACCCTGGTGATGTTGAGGGTGATACCCCCAGGAAGATGGTTCCTGCTAAGGTTATGTGGTATGCTCCTATAATACCATGGTTGAAACGTCTGTTCAAAAACAAAGAGCATATGAGATTGTTGCGATGGCACAAAGAAGACCGTAAGAAAGACGATATGTTGAGACACCCCGTTGATGGGTCGCAGTGGAGAAAAATCGAGAGAGGCTTCTCAGACTTTATAGGTGACGCACGGAACTTATGGTTTGGTCTAAGTACATGTGGCATGAATCCTTTTGGGGAGCAGAGCTGCAGTCACAGCACCTGGCATGTGACTCTATGTATCTACAACCTTCCTTCTTGGTTGTGCATGAAGCAAAAGTTCATTATAATGCCAGTGCTAATCCAAGGCCTGATGCAACCCGGCAACAATATTGATGTGTACCTAAGGCCATTAGTTGAAAAACTCTTATGGTTGTGGGCCAAACCAGGTGTACGTGTGTGGGATGAGCACAAAAAGGAGACATTTGACCTACGAGTGTTGCTTTTCATAACCATCAATGATTGACCTGCTCTTAGTAACCTTTCTGGATAGACAAACAAGGGATACAATGCATGTACACATTGTTTAGATAAGACTAAAGGTATATATTTGGGAAAATGTAAGAAGGTTATGTACCTTGGGTATCGTCAATTTCTTCCGACAAATCATGTCGCAAGAAAGAAAGGCAAGCATTTCAAAGGTGAGGCAGATCACCGGAAGAAGTCTGACCTCCCTACTGGTGATGATGTATTTGCTATTGTGAGGGACAAAGAAGTAATATTTGGAGAGGGTCCTGGCGGTCAATCTATTCCGAACGATGTCGCTACCGGACACACGCCCATGTGGAAGAAGAAATCTATATTTTGGGAGCTACCCTATTGGAAAGCCCTACATGTCCGCTCTTCGATCAACGTGATGCACGTGACGAAGAATCTTTGCGTGAACCTGCTAGGCTTCCTGGGCATGTATGGGAAGACAAAAGATACACTAGAGGCACGGGAGGACTAGCAACGTATAAAAGACCGAGACAATAGGCATCCATAGAATAAGACGGATAAAGGGTGTCACCGAAGTCCTGCCAGCTATGCTCTTACCAAAGTAGAGAAGGAAATCTTTTTTGTAGTACTTTACAGTATCAAGGTGCCATCGGCCTTCTCGTCGAATATAAATGGGATAATAAATATGGCAGAGAAAAAAATTCCAAAACCTGAAGTCGCATGACTTCCATGTGAATATGACGCAGTTGCTTCCGGTTGCATTGAGGGGGCTTCTACTGGAAAATGTTCGAGTTCCCATTGTGAAGCTATGTGCATAACTCAACACAATATTGATACGTCCATTTTGCATCACTATTCTATGTCATAATTCACTATTATTCATTGATATATTTCGTATTGAGAGGTGATACTTATATTATTTCACCTGTTTTGCATGGTTGATGACTTTTGGAGCATGGACCGCTGCAGTCAGGATTCTGATGGAAAATGTGTTGTTTGGAGGCAAAATTCACGAAGATCAGAAAATCAGGGAAAATATACGAAAAATCCTATTTTTCCAGAAGACGAAGGAAGCCAGAAGGGGGGCTGGAGATGGGCCACAGGGGCCCACACCACCCCCTGGCGCGGGTAGCCCTAGACCGCGCCAGCAGGTGGTGTGGTTGCCCTGGCCCACTCGAGGCTCTCCCCTCTGGCGTATATCATCCTCCCGAAACCCCCAGACTCGGGGAACGACCTGAGAAAGATTCCACCGCCTCTGCGAGGCGGAAAACACAGAGAGAGAAAGATCTCTCTAGCAGATAAATTTCTGCCGGCGGAATTCCTTCCAGGAGAGGGAAGATCGTCGCCATCAACACCACCATCAAGATGGACTTCATCGGGATCATCATCATCATCATCACCACCATCATGACCATCTGCACCCTCATCACCATCTCCATATTGCTGTAACAATTGAGTTGAATCTTGCATTAGTTCATAGGGGAAACTTCCCCGGTGTTGATTACTCTTTGTAGTTGATGCTATTTAGTGAACCATTGAATTATTGTTTATGTTTAGATTGTTATACATCATTATTCCATCTCTGATCAAGATCCATATGATGTCTTGTGCGTAGTTCGTTTTGTTCTTGAGGACATGGGAGAAGTCATGTTGTTAGTAGTGGAATTGTGTTGAGAAAGATTCAATAGTTTGATATTTAAGTTGTGGTGTACTTCTTCTAGTGGTGTCATGTGAACGTCGACTATATGACACTTCACCTATATGGGCCTAGGGGAATGCATTCTGTATTTGGCTACTAATCGTAGGGGTTGCCGGAGTGACAGAAACCTGAACCCCCATTAGGAATCCATTGCACAAGGGATGTAAGGGTCTTAGAGTTTAAAGCTATGGTTAGGTTTCTACCTTAATTACTTTCTTGTACTTACGGATGTTTGCAAGGGGTATAATCACAAGTATGTATTAGTCCTAGGAAGGTCGGTACATTAGCACAGGTTCACCCACACAACACTTAGCAAGCTAAAGAAGATTAATCAACTATGTGAAGCGAAAGCACTTGACAGTCTTCCCATGTGTCCTCGAGAATGTTTGGTCATCTTAAGTAATACAACCGGCTTGTCCTTTGCTGCATAAAGGATTGGTCCACTTGCTGCATTCATTCCTACTGTCTTTTATTTACTCGTACTTTGTTTACCTGCTTTATCAAAAAAACCCCTAAAAATTTGTTTGCTAAGTATTTGCAGAGAATTCCTGATCCATACCACTAGCTAGCACCTTCTGCTCCTCGTTGGGTTCGACACTCTTACTTATCGAAAATACTGCGATACACCCCCTATACTTGTGGGTCATCAATACTATTTTCTGGCGCCAATGCCGGAAGTGAAGCGCTATTGGAGAGTGGAACATGTAAAGGAAACTTCTACTGTGAGTATTGTTTACTTTTTCTAGTTGCTTTATTTTCGTTATGGATAATTCGCTGAGTTTCTTATTTGGTAATGCTACTACCACTGCTAAGGTAGTAGATAAGTCACCACCTTCTGAGAATGATGTTTTCAAAATACCTACAAGAATTATTGATCGTGTTATGGATAACTATTATGTTGGGGATGGAACTGTCCATCCCAGTGATCATTTACTCTTTATACACGAATTATGCGGGCTGTTCAAGTGTGCAGGTATTACTACAGATCAAGTTAAGAAGAAGTTATTCTCATTATCACTGAAAGGAAGAGCTGAGGAATGGTATAAGCTGCTGAAGAATGGTCAAGCTCTTGAATGGGAGGAAATAGTTCCTCTCTTTTATTCAAAGTTTAATCCTCCTAGTGAGATTCATAAAGATCGGAATCAAATATACAACTTTTGGCCTCTTCATGGAGAGAGTACAACTCAAGCTTGGGGGAGATTGAAGTTACTAATGCTCAAATGTCCCATTCATGAGCTCCCCAACAATATTATTATCAACAACTTTTATGCAAGGCTCCCTCTACATGACAAGGATTTATTGGATGATTCTTGTGCTGGATCATTCACTCGCATGGAAGAAGAAGCTAAATGGGATCTTCTGGACTGTATTCAAGATAATGCTGAATCTTGGGAGAATGACAAAGGTAGAAAGTTAGGTATAAATTATGATTATGAATGTATTGAATCTTTTATGGGAACTGATGACTTTCAAAATATTAGTAATGCTTATGGTCTTGATTTGCAAGTTATTACGAATTGCTTTAGAGCTTTTGCTTCTTATATTGAAATTCCAAAGAGGGGATGGAATAAGTACCATGCACCTTATAAAGATATTGTTGACTGTGTTCCTATTAGGAGCACCGAGTGTTGCATTATTGATCATATCTTACCTGAGCCTTATATCGAGAAGATTCCCTTCCCAGATAAGGTAAAGGATCATACTATGATAACTAATGTAATCACTAAAAGTGAAAAGAGAACTGTAAAACCTGATGAACAGATAAACGTAGAACCTGTGGTAGCAATTGTGAAAGACCTTGTCACTAAAAGCATAGAAGATGGACACATAGTCTTTTGTGAAGATGCTTCTAATATTGTTTCACATCCTAATAAAGTTACTAAAAAAGCTAGTGTTCCTGTGCTTTCTGTTAGAATCGGTGATCATTGCTATTATGGTTTATGTGATATTGGTGCAAGTTCAAGTGCTATTCCTTACAGAGAAATTATGCATGAAATCAGTCCCTGCGAATTGGAAGAGATTGATGTGGTTATTCACCTTGCTAATAGAGAGACGATCTCTCCAATTGGCATTGTACGAGATGTGGAAGTTCTTTGTGGTAAGATTAAGTATCCCGCTGATTTTCTAGTACTTGGTTCAGCTGCTAGTAAAACCTATCCTATCATTTTTGGTAGACCTTTCTTGAGTACTTGTGGAGCTATTATAGATTGCAAGAGGGAGAAGATCTTGACTAAGTTTGATGGGGAATCTTATGAGTTTAATTTTTCAAAATTTACTAAAGAACCTTGTGAAGAGGAAACCCATAATGACGATTTTAGAGTTGACCAACTTGCTTCTATCTCTCTTGCTCCTAACAATGCTTTGCAGCAATTTATGGAAGATCAGAAAAGTGAGATCTTCATGGAAGAAAGGAACGAAATTGACGAGATCCTCCGTCGTCAACCCAAGATGCTTAAGCAGGACTTGCCGGTAGAAGACTTGGGGACCACATTGCCACCTAAAAAGGATCCGATCTTCGATCTAAAACCTCTCCCTGATGATCTTAAATATGCTTATATTGATGATAAAAAGATATATCCTGTTATTATTAGCGCTAAACTTTCAGGGAAGGAAGAAGAAAGGTTATTGGAGGTTTTGAGGAAACACCGAGGAGCTATGGGCTATACTCTGGATGATTTAAAAGGGATTTCACCTACTATATGTCAGCATTCTATCAACATAGAACCATATGCAAAGCCAGTAGTAGAGCACCAACGACGTTTAAATCCCAGAGTGAAGGAAGTGGTAAGGAATGAGGTATTGAAACTCCTTGATGCTGGTATTATTTACCCTATTGCTTACAGTGAATGGGTTAGTCCTCTTCATTATGTTCCTGAAAAAGGAGGTATTACCGTTGTTCCTTTTGATAAGGATGAGCTTATTCCTCAAAGAATAGTAGTAGGCTATAGGATGTGCATTGATTTTAGAAAAGTCAATAAAGTTACTAAGAAAGATCATTACCCGCTTCCTTTTATTGATCAAATGTTGGAAAGGTTGTCTAAAAAGACCCATTTTTGTTTTCTTGATGGTTATTCTGGTTTTTCTCAAATCGTTGTTAAACAACAAGATCAAGAAAAAACTACTTTTACTTGCCCTTATGGAACTTATGCTTATAGACATATGCCTTTTGGTTTATGTAATGCTCCTTCTACTTTTCAAAGGTGCATGTTTGCTATCTATCATGGTTTTTGTGAGGAAATTGTAGAAGTGTTCATCGATGACTTTCCTGTCTATGGAACTTCTTTTGATAATTGTCTGCACAACCTTGATAAAGTTTTGCAGAGATGTGAAGAAACTAATCTTGTTCTTAATTGGGAGAAATGCCACTTCATGGTTAATGAAGGGATTGTCCTTGGGCATAAAGTTTCTGAAAGAGGCATAGAAGTTGATAGAGCTAAGGTTGAGGCAATTAAGAAGATGCCATGCCCAAGAGACATCAAAGGTATTCGTAGTATCCTTGGTCATGCTGGTTTCTATAGAAGGTTTATTAAAGACTTTTCTAGGATATCAAAACCCCTTACTAATCTTCTTCAAAAAGATGTACCCTTCGTTTTTGATGATGCTTGTAAGGAAGCTTTTGAAACTCTCAAGAAGGCTTTAACTACAACCCCTATTGTTCAACCACCTGATTGGAGTTTACCCTTTGAAATAATGTGTGATGCTAGTGATTTTGCTATAGGTGCTATCCTTGGGCAACATATTGATAAAAAGTTAAATGTTATTCATTATGCTAGTAAGACTCTAGACGTTTCTCAAAGGAATTATGCTACTACAAAAAAGGAATTTCTAGCTATTGTTTTTGCTTGTGATAAGTTTAGGCCCTACATTGTAGACTCAAAAGTCACCATTCATACTGCTCATGCTGCTATTAAATATCTTATGACGAAGAAGGATGCTAAGCCTAGGCTTATTAGATGGGTGCTGCTTTTACAAGAGTTTGATCTACATATAGTAGATAGGAAGGGTGCTGAAAACCCTGTAGCTGATAATTTATCTCGATTGGAAAACATCTCTTTTGACCCTATGCCTGTTAATGATAGTTTCCCAAATGAACAGTTAGCTGCAGTAGGGGTAAGCTCGTGAGGGAGCCATTGGTATGCTGATTATGCTAACTTTATCGTCTCCAAGTATTTGCCTCCAACTTTTACAACCCAGCAAAGAAGGAAGTTCTTCTATGATTTGAGGCGTTATTTTTGGGATGACCCACACTTATACAAAGAAGGACTGGATGGTATTATGCGAAGATGTGTTCCAGAATATGAACAAAAGGAGATATTGCGTAAATTTCATGGTAGTGCTTATGGAGGACATCATGCAGGAGATAGAACTGCACAAAAGGTTCTACAATCAGGTTTCTACTGGCCTACCCTTTTTAAAGATGCAAGAAAATTTGTTTTATCTTGTGATGAATGTCAGCGTGTTGGTAATATTTCTAGACGCAATGAAATGCCTATGAACTACTCTCTAGTTATTGAACCTTTTGATTGGTGGGGATTCGACTTTATGGGTCCTTTCCCTCCTTCGAAAGGTTACACTCATATTCTTGTTGCCGTTGATTATGTTACTAAGTGGGTAGAAGCCATTCCTACAAAGAGTGCTGACGGGGAGACTTCTCTAAAAACGCTTAAGGATGTTATCCTTCCTAGGTTTGGAGTGCCTAGGTATCTCATTTCATTCACACAACACTTAGCAAGCGAAAGAAGATTAATCACTTAGCAAGCTAAAGACGATTAATCAACTATGTGAAGCGAAAGCACTTGACAGTCTTCCCATGTGTCCTCGAGAACGTTTGGTCATCTTAAGTAATACCCGGCTTGTCCTTTGCTGCATAAAGGATTGGGCCACTTGCTGCATTCATTCCTACTGTGTTTTATTTACTCGTACTTTGTTTACCTGCTTTATCAAAAAACCCCTAAAAATCCGTTTGCTAAGTATTTGCAGAGAATTCCTGATCCATACCACTAGCCAGCACCTTCTTCTCCTTGTTGGGTGCGACACTCTTACTTATCGAAAATACTACGATACACCCCCTATACTTGTGGGTCATCAAATATCTTAGAAGGTAATCAATCCAGATGATCTGTTAAGGTTATAGAAGGATGTGGTCCAATGTCTTGTTAGTTTTGAGTTGGTGTTCTCACCATCCTTCTTCAATATTATGACGCATCTCCTGGTTCAGCTTGTCGAAGAGATTGCCCTTCTCGGTCCTATGTGCCTACACAATATGTTCCTCTTCGAGAGGTTCATGGGAGTCTTAAAGAAATATGTTCATAATCGTGCTAGGCCAGAAGGAAACATCTCCAAGGGCTATAGAACAGAGGAGGTCATTGAGTTCTGTGTTGACTTTATTCCTGACCTTAAGTCGGTTGGTGTTCCTGAATCGCGGCATGAGGGAAGAGTACGTAGAAAAGGCACGCTAGGAAAGAAATCAATGATATGTAGGGAAACGATTTCTTTCACTCAAGCACACTACATAGTTCTACAAAATTCTAGCTTGGTGGCCCCGTATATCACTGAACACATTAATATTGTACGTTCCCAACACCCGGGACAGTCTGACCCCTGGATTACACATGAACATGTGAAAAATTTCGGCGATTGGTTGCGAACACATATCATGAATGACAACACTATTAGAGATCAGTTGTACTTGTTGGCCAAGATACCATCTTCGACTGTATCGACTTACCAAGGGTACGAGATAAATGGGAATACCTTCTACACAATCGCCCAAGATAAAAAGAGCACCAACCAAAACAGTGGTGTCCGCATGGATGCAACAAACAACAACAAGCAAAAGGACACCTATTATGGTTACATAGAGGGGATATGTGAACTTGACTATGGACCTTCTTTTAAGGTCCCTTTGTTTCGGTGCAAATGGGTCAAGCTTGATGGAGTAGTGGTAAAGGTAGACCAGCTGTACAGAATGACAACTATTGGATCTCAACAATATTGGTTACACAGACGAACCATTCGTTCTAGCCAATGATGTGGCTCAGGTTTTCTATGTGAAGGACATGTCCTCCAGACCAAAAAAAGAAAATGTAAGCAAACAAATCCATCATACGATGAGACAAAGCGTCACATAGTTCTTTCAGGGGAAATAAATATCGTGGGAGTCGAGGACAAGACAGACATGTCAGAAGATTATAATAAGTTTCATGAAATTCTGCCCTTCAAAGTGAACGTTGACCCAAGCATCGCATTAAATGATGAAGATACTCCATGGTTACGGCCGAAGCGATCATAAGCAAGGGACATACGCAAACATGATGTGAATGTTGGTGATGAGTAATATATCTGATGTATTAAACATTTTTTGTGATGTTTGAAATTTTCCAAGTTTCATATTTTAGAGTTTCAGGTTTAGAGTTTAGAGTTTAGGGTTCTAGGGTTGGAGCCAATAGTAATAGGGACTTAAGATATTTTGGGGTCCTTTAGTCCCGATTGGAGCCAATAATCGGGACATACGATATTTTCTACCCTTCTTAGAGCCGTCAAGCCACGCGTCATGGTTTCCCGCCATTTCCCTCCGCTTCCCGCCATATTTTCCCGCCATTTCCCTCCGCTTCCTGCCATATTTTCCCGCCTTTTCCCTCCACTTCCCGCCATATTTTCCCGCCTTTTCCCTCCGCTTCCCGCCATCTTTTCCCGCCATTTCCCTCTATATATAGGCCGACTGCCATGACCATCCACACATCCACAACTTCCCCTCTCACAATAATGGACACCGCATACTAGGCCATTCTGACCCTAGAGGAGACCGAAGTGCTGTGGGCCTCTAGCTACCCATGCCCGCCAGGCTACCGGCTGCCCGCCGACTGGATGCTGAGTGTTGGAGGATTTCCTATCCCTCCTCTGCCTCAAGGTTCCGCCCACCTCAAGCTCACGTCGGAGCAGCGGATGCATTCCCATTGGGATCCCGACAACTACGACACTTGGAATGCCTTCTTTGCTAACCGGTGGGAAAGGGAGCTTGCCAGGTACGAGGGTGACGGCCCGCCCCCGTTGAACCACAACGAGGCTGGTCGCCGCCTGTGGTTGGCAAACCGGACTATCATCGATGTGATGCGCTACATCGCCCAGGGAGATCATCCTCGCCTACGGTGCCCGCACTTTGACCCTCCATAGAGCCACAAGAAGGGTAGGGATGGTGAACGCAGCGGGCTATGCAGCATCGTCATCTAGGATCCCCCTCCCTCGCACATCGTGAATCCGAGGCCAGAGTGGTAGGTACCCTTGGAATATGCCCTGGTTAGGCTTAGGATCCAGCCGCGTGCGCCAAGCGACAACGATGATAATGATGATGAAGACAAAGACGACCCTGAAGCTGTGTACTATAGGGCTAGATATGAGTATGACTAAAGGGGGGCCTTTAGTCCCGATTCCTTAGTCCTAGTTTTTTAATAATAATAAATGTCTTGACTGTTAGTCCCGGTTTGTGGCTGGACCGGTGGGACTAAAGGGGGGCCTTTTGTCCCGATTTCTTAGTCCCAGTTATTAAGTAATAATAAATGTCTTGAGTGTGAGTCCCGGTTTGTGGCTGGACCGGTGGGACTAGAGGGGTGCCTTTAGTCCCGGTTCCGTAGTCCCAGTTAGGAAACCGGGACTAATATATCATTTCCTACTAGTGTTGGTCTCTCTACAACTTTCCCAAACTATATATGAAGCTATTGTTCTATTCTAATTAATTTCAAATATTAGGGACTGCCTCTATGGCCAGCTTCAGAGAGATGCTTGAGGACTGGATCCTCTGGCATCTCCCCGAAGCTAGTCGTAGTGTTGTCCCTGCTCTCGCACACCATCTTGTAGTTCATAACTTCTCTAGCTAGATCAATATATCGGGGAGCTAACGAATTTCACATATTAGGGAGTGCCTCTATGGCTAGCTTCAGTGAGATGCCTGAGGACTGGATCCTTAGGCATCTCCCTGAAGTTGGCCGTAGTGTTGTCCCTGCTCTCGCACACCATCGTGTTTCACATATTAGGGAGTACATGTATGACCAGTTTGTTGGAGATGCCGGAGGACTGGGCTCCACCGGCATCTCCCTAAAACTGGCCATAGTGTTGTCCCCGCTCTTTGACACCATCTTGTTCACAGTTGATAACTTCATAGGGATGCCTATTTATAGATTAAGTAGCATGACATAGTGTCGACACTCACGACATAATGTCGACACTCACCCCTGTCATAATGTCGCCACCCACCGAAATAGTGTCATCCCTCACTAGCATAGTGCCCCCACTCACGAAATAGCATCGACACTCATTGGCATAGTGTCGCCACCCACATTTAGTCTCGGATGGTGTCTCAAACCTGGACTACATGTTTATCTTTAGTCCCGATTGGAGACACCATCCGGGACTATGCCCGTGGCTGAGGCTCACTAAACTTGCAGTGGATCTCTGATGAAATAGCATGTTGTGAACCTAAAAATGATTTTAAAAAATCATGAGTATATCATGTAGTTGTAGTTCAAATCTACCAGGCCTCCTACTAATTCGGTAGGAATTTGTGTTTTTCATGAGGGGTAGATGGAAAGGTTTCAGATACACCGGTTTGGAAATTGTTCATCTAAGGTGGTCTAGTATTTTTGAAAAATGGGTTGGTACCAATTCCAAGCTTTAGTTTGGTGGTTACTTCACAAAACACCACGATTTTGGCACCTAAAAATGGAAATTGGGTTTTTCGTGCGATGAAAAGGAAAACTTGCTCCTACAACATTGTAAGCTATCCTAAGATGCACATGTGTGCATAATATGAGCATATTATCACAAACTATGCCGTGATTCTAGCCATAACATTGGTGGTTTGCCTAAATACCATGAAACCTCAAACATGATAGGTCATTTTGTGAAGGATTTTTTGTGATGTTTGAAATTTTCCAAGTTTCATATTTTTTCTTGCAAACATGACACATAATATGACACTACGCGAAGATTTCATATTGTTTGCATAGTTTTTGAAATTTTATGCCTGTTTTAAACTATATTCAGAACAGCGGGCGTGAAGATTCCTAGCCAGGGGCTGAACCTCGCGAAACTTCCAGTGGGTCTCTAATGAAATATCATGTTGTGAACATAAAAATGATTTAAAAAAAATCATGAGCGTTATATCATGTAGCTGTAGTTCAAATCTACCCAGCCTCCTGCCGATTTTGAATTTTGTCATGAGCCTCATGATTTAAAAATAATAATTTTGGGCATCCAATTGTGTTGTACTATTATAGATATTTATTTTCTGAACAGTTTGATATGATATATGTTTTTTTTCTGATTTATAAATATTTTATTATGTATTATACAAGGTTAAACATTTCTTAAACTCTGAATAAGGCGGGAATAAAAATTTCCTCCTAACAAGTTCAAATTGTTTCTAAAAATAGACCTTTAGCACCGGTTGTTGTCTACAACTGATGCAAAAGGTTTGGTCCTGTGCGCCAAAATCTGCAAGGTGAAATATGCCTTTAGCACCGATTGTTGTCTACAACCGGTGCTAAAGGTTAGGCCTTTTGCACCGATTGTAGACAACACCCGGTGCTAAAGGCTCTTTAGAACCGGTTTCAATAAACAACCGGTTCAAAAGGCCTTTGCCTTATAACTTCTTCCTCTTCTGTCCCAAAATCCAATCGGCGCCAAAAATTGCGAGGAGTTAATACGACGTTGTTAGGCTGCCAGATTTTTCCGTCGCTACCATCGACCCCTACGGCCATGCCCCCCATCTCACCTCGCCGGCTGGCCCCGCGCCCGCGCCCCCCACCGCCGTGCCGTCGCTTCCCGCGGCCACCGATGCCGACGCCCGCGCCCCCACCTCACCTTGTTGATGCATGCACGCCGGAGTCGTCACCAACGCCCGCGCGCCTCCATCACCGATGCCCACGCGCCTCCGTCACCGCCGCCCGCACCACCACGTGCCTCCTTCGACCACAACACCACCGGCGCACCACTGTACCGCATCAACACCGCACTCGCGCCGCCTATCTCTCTGTAAGTATTTCTCTTAGGATTTAGTTTAAATTAATTAGGTTTTAGGTTTGATTTTTCAGGGTTTAGTTTATGTTAGGATTTAGTCTAAATTAATTAGGTTTTAGGTTTGAGTTTTTTAGGATTTAGTTTCTCTTAGGATTTAGTTTGAATTAATTAGGATTTAGGTTTGAGTTTTTAGGGTTAAGTTTGAATTAATTAGGTTTTAGGTTTGAGTTTTTAAGGATTTAGTTTTTTAGGGTTTAGTTTTAGTTAGGTTTTAGAATTACTAGGAAAATTGCTCGTGCGTTGCAATGGGAGACACGTCACCAAAATATTGTCATGGTAGAGATCATTTTAATCAAATGCAAACAATTAGAGCGTGTACAGCGTTGGTTGTGTCTAAGAGAAAACTTAGACATGAGTCTAAGAATCACAAAAGTGGTGCAGTGTGTGTTAACTCTTAGCCACTACTTGAGCGACCCACTGTTAGAATTTTTACTCTACATGTTGTCCTCCCGGTGCTTATCATGGCCCAATAGCTAGGTGACCCTATATGATTGTAGGTGTCAATGCTACACTAGACGCTGGGACTAGAACTGGACTCGAGTCTAGCGATTTTGTGCTTAGATACCACCAGTGCAGTGTTTAGACCTATGTCTAAGGCCTCTTGGACTCAATGTTTGACCAATGCTGCACATGCCCTTAGGCTTGAGGGC
Organism: Avena eriantha; assembly: GCA_910589775.1. NCBI lineage: Eukaryota > Viridiplantae > Streptophyta > Magnoliopsida > Poales > Poaceae > Avena > Avena eriantha. The sequence goes on from OU342744.1 coordinate 162,152,492, forward strand.
CTTAGTATTTCTTATCTACAATACTTACAGACTTGAAACTAACACCGCCTTATATAATACTCAGATTTAACTATATTGTTGTTGTATAGTTCAAGACTCCGTGCTATGTATTAAGGTAAAATAAAAATGACTTTTAAGTCTTTGCGCAGAAACTATGGATCCACACGGCAGAGACGAAGAACAAGAACAATTGCTCCAGAATATGATCTTTAAAAATGAGCAGCCAGATGTCACCCTGTTTTTGAACCCATCCGGTGAGGGAGACGAGCAAAAACGAAGAGATGTCCCCGGTGAGGGAGAGGAGCAAGAGCAAAGGGATGGCTCTGATGAGGGAGAAGGAGATGCCGACTTCGATGAGGGAGAAGCTGATGGCTCTAGTGGAACTATTATAATTACAAAGTCCGGTGAGGTATATATATTAATTAAGCGTCTGATGTCTAGATGTATTATTTGATTTGTGTATATACATATAGTAACGCTGTTTCTTCTTTTAGCCCTCCGGATCGGGCCAATCTTCTTCAAATAAACGTGGCACAACCAAAAGGTTGGACGGACATGAAAGGTACACAATTATAGAAATTGGTGAAGATGGCAGGCCGATTCCTCCCGATCACCATGCAAGAATGGAAGAAGACAAAGACAGAAGGAGTTAGTTATGTGGACAAGAGAGCCAAAGATAACCTTTGGAGAACGCTCATGGTAAATTTCACCATGCCGGCGCCAGAGGAGGATCCTAATGAAGATGAGGTTCCAGATCTGGAGGATCCTGATCTGAATACCATCGAGCGAAAAGTAAAGAAGTGGGCTCTTTCGAAGATGGCAACAATGTTCAACAACTAGAAGAAAAAATTGGACATGAATTTTGTGCAGAAAAAGAAGACTCCGGTGTTTGAAGGAGCCTATTTGAAGATACAAGACCAGTGGGCCGATTTTGTGTTGTACAAGACATTAGACGAAGCTAAGAAAAGGTCAGAAATGAATAATAAAAATGCTGTTAAAAAGTTGTATCACCATACTATGGGGCAAGGAGGCTACAAGTCTAACAAGCCAAAGTGGAAGAAATGGGAGGATGATCCAATTGCTAAAGGGATCGAGCCAGAGATACTAAGATGGAACAATCGGGCAAGGGATTGCTTTTACGGGCATGGGGCATGTTGGACTCGGAAGGGAAGTGTGTTTATAATTGAATACATAAGGAAAGTCCACTTCCCATCGATGCCTTTAGAAAGGTTCACAAGGAGGTTGAAGAGGGGAGGTTCCACCCCAAAAGAGAGAAGGACGAGCTCACACGCGCCCTTGGGAATCCTGAACACTTTGGACAAACACGAACCACAGAAGGCTCCAAACCGTGGAAATATGGGTTTCCACCCGAAAGGAAGAAATATCCCAATAGAAGCCGTCGAAGGAAAAAGGAAAGGGAGGCAGACCGCTTGGCTAAGATTGAAGACGAACTAAGGCAGCAACAGGATTTAATAACCCAGCTTAGCCAGCAAGGTACCGTCGGCTCATCTCGGCCGTAGATAGAAGCTACTCCTGATGCTACCGGCCCACCATCTCAGCAAAAATGCATTGTGGCTTCCACCGAGCAGCCGGGTGGTGATGATGAAGTGGCTCTTCGGTACCCAGTGGGTGATATCACCGGCTCTACATCTTGCAAGCTACATGTGAAAGTTTTGAACTTAAGCGTGAAGGCGGCGGTCGGCTATGCCTTACCCACGTGCACGCCAACTTACCATTGCAGACCGGTTCCACAAGGCTATGTTGTTGCCGGGGTTGATCAAGTTACAAGCGGGTTTGAGCAACTGGTGCTTGACTACCCTACCGGTGAAGGGGATTTGCTTGTGGTGGGAGATGCCATAAACACCACCATTCTATGGCGAAAGGAATACATTTTGCTTCCAAATTGGACGCCAAGGTCTCTGGTGCGTCACCCGTCTCTGTAGCGTCATCCGTCTCCATGTCCTCACCCGTCTCCAGCGCGTCAGCCTACTCCGCCGCCGTGTTAGCCTTCTCCTCCACTACATCAGCAGTCTCCTCCTCCGCCATCATCCACTAAGGCTGAGAGCCAAAAGAGGAGCATACCAGCACAACTCAACCGGAGCCCCTCCCAAAAGTATAGCAAGAAGTGAAACAGTTCCTTGGAAGGAAGAAGAAGCCTTCCGAGCCGCCTATAGAGAAGCAAAAAATGTTAAAAATGCTGAAGACCCTGTCAAAACCCGAGCTAAGGCTTATATCAGACTATGACCGCTCTATTCTCAAGTCACATAAGGCATCAAAAGAGTGGTCGAGAAGTAGTAGTGCAAAAGGAAAATCAGTTCGCCAGCTCGGAGAACAGAAAAACTTGTGCCCCCCGCTACAAGTGTATCCCATCGAGTGCTTGGAGCCGGAGATGATAAAACTATACAAAGATGAAGCCAAAGCTTTTGGTATGAGTATTCCTGAGTACTTAAGCCGGGTCAATTTTCCCGTGGGTGATCAAGTAGCATACTAATACAAGTACGGGGAACCTCTCGCCAGATCTGAGTAGATCCTGCATCTACCAACACAATTGCGAAAGTTGCATCGGTGGTACATGCAAGCCTGTAAGGATGGACAAACTGGATCATAATGGGACTTAAACCGGATCATTACGGGCATGGAGATGACGACATAAACATCGAATTTAGTGAATTATTCCAGCTCTACAATCAAGACACCCTGGACAAATCACTCGTCAGTGCCTATTGTCTATAAGTATTAATTTTGTATTTAAATATTTTCTAGCTCAGCTTGTTCATTGCACATATGTACTCATCATTGTATGAATTGTGCAGATTGAAGAGTCTTGAATGCAGGAAAGGACAAATATATGACATTGGGTTCGTTGATCCATATACCATGAATGCATATTGTCTAGATAACTTTTCCAAGGACACAGAAGATAACTTGGTACGCACGTTAAGGTTTAATGAAACCAAATCGGAAATACTATTTCCTTTCCACTACAGGTGAGTGTTACTGTCTTGTACATATTATATTTCGCTTGCTGGATGTTAAGTGTAGTTGATGAGTTATGCATGTGCAGAACTACCATATTATTCTTCTAATCATAACCCCTGATCGAGGACTAGTAAAAGTCATGGACTCGAAATGTAAACCCCTTGAGTCGTGGGGGGACATGCAGGATACGCTCCAAAGGTAATTTCAACATTATAACACTATATCGACAACTTTTATTCATTTCCTATCAAGTAAATAATAACTCCTTTCTTTATTTTCTTTGCCGGGCAATGCTTGGAAACGGTTCACGAAGAGGGCTCAGGGTGCGTGGAAACCGGAGCTTCAATTTAAACATGTCTCGGTAAGTACTACTAGCTAGGTCCGCGCATCTCTTTGATTCTAGTTTCAATACCATTATCATCCTTGATTATTATTTTGATTGAACTCTGTTCTTGTAAAGTGCTTGAAGCAGGTAGGCGGAAATAATTTATGTGGATTTTAGATTTGTGATTTCATTCGCCAGATGACCTGTGAGAAGGGCGATCGTATTAAAAATAAAATTCATGTACGTACACAATATTCTCACAAGTTTATTTTATTACCATCAATTGTGAGTTGAGTTTCCTCATATATATTGATCCCCTTCTTTAAATTAGATGAAAAAGTTGCGGGACGAGCTTCTAGCAACCGAGCTTATACAAGCAATTGAAAAGGAACTGGCGGGATTCCTACTTGACTAGGACATAAACCCAACGGGAGAATAAGTCCCACAATTTTGGACAATAGGAATTGTAATAGAAATTATATTGTTTATATGCATGAATGCATGTACCGTTAAGAAAATATGTCCGACCAAGTACGATGAAAGAGGTCACTTCGATCTCTATACTAATGATGATTTTGTGTAATATAGTGTGTGTGCTGCATGTGTGTGCGTCAATGTATTCCAAATGGCGCGCTATCACTACTAGGAAAACAGGTAATCCACACATCCGTGGCGCACGTGCTAGGGTGTCCCACGGGTAAAATAGGCGTGGCGCACTGCCCACAGGTGCCCTATGGCTAACTGCCGTAAGCGTGGCGCACATGGGGGTGGTGCGTCACGGCTACTTGTGGGTCAGGACACAGGTGGCTGCAGACAACCTAGCCGTAGCGCACCTATGCGCGGTGCGCTACGGGTGTGAATCTTAGTCATAGCGCACTCTGACATAGTGCGCTACGGGTATGTGGGTTGCGGCCCGCTGTGCAGCTGGGCGAACTTACCTGTAGGCACCCTAGCCTAGTGCACCACAGGTAAGTTTCTTGCACCACCCCTCCCAAGTGAATCGCCTTTTTAGCCTTGCAAAAAATAAAAGAAAATGATAAAATATACCAAAATGAATTTCGACTTTTTCTGCAAAAAAAGATTATGCCATGGTAAAATAGCCGTAACTTTTGCATACGAATTGAAAAAAAACGTTTAATATACCAAAATGATGAGAACGAGATTTTTTAGATTTTAAAAATTTAAAAAGAGTAAAATGTTATGATCAAAAGATCGTTTTTTCCTGCAGAAAAAAATGGAGGCCACTTACTTGTAGCGCACCACCCCTAGTGCGCCACGAGTAAGTTGGGCGGGATTCGAAATTCGAATCACCACCCGACCACCTAACTCTCCATATATATCTTCCCCATCCATCCCTTATCTCCTCCACTTCCACTTCTCCTTCTCCACTTCTCCTCCCTTATCCACCTTCTCCTTCTCCTCCACCTCTCCTACCTTCTTCTTCTCCTCACTTCTCCTTCTCCTCTCCCTAGCTGCACCCACCTTCGACAGCGCCCTCCTTCGACAACCTATGGCTGCACCCTCCGACCATCCTCCAACGACGCCCTCCTCCGACCACCTCCGGCTACACCCTCCCCGACCATCCTTCGACGAGGCTACAACACCGATGACGATGGCGGCCAGCGGCTCGATCTAGATCTACATCTAGAGCAAATCCCGCATTTTTTTGAATTCTGAAATCGTTCCCATGGCGCACATCACCTAGTGAGCCACGGCTAACTTTTCATACGCGTGGCGCACAACACCTAGTGAGCCATGGCTAACTTTTCATACTCGTGGCGCACCACCTAGTGCGCCACAACTAACTTTTACCCATAGCTCGTGCCTTGTGGTGCACCCCCTAGTGCGCCACGGATGATCAAAACAGGTGCGCCAGGGATTAGCTGTTTTCTAGTAGTGTATGGGTGTGTCTGCGGGTTCTGCCGCGGTAGAGATTTGGGGCATTTTCCTGCCGTAGACACGCCCATGGCTAGCCACGTGGTCACCCTTTAGCACCGGTTAAAAGTCCCCAGGCCAGCCGAGCTAGAGACGCCCACGTGGAGCCCCTTTAGCACTGATTCGTAGCACAACCAGTGCTAAAGGGTTGGACCTTTAGTCCCGATTCCTTTGCACCGGTTGCACAACCAGTGCAAATGGGACTTAAAAACCAGTGCAAATGTCCCGGTTTCTACTAGCGTGACGGTGGATCCTACTCATGCTATAAATCATTATAACGAACATAGGCCAAGGTTACACAGATTGTAGTGTGAGCTTATTCTTCCCTCAGGGCTCCCGTGGTCCTGCTTTATATAGATAGCCGGAACCGTAGTATTTCAGAGAGATTTCTAGTCGGACTAGATACAGAGTTCTAGACTAATACTGATAGTAATTGACTTCGTGTCTTGCACTTCAAGGTTCCATATTCTCCCAATGACGGTGTGTAGTAGCCTTCCTTTATCTGACTAGGCATTTTTTATGGAATCTAGCAACTAGGACACTTGATAGGCCATGGGCCTTACCTAGTGGACCACTCAGGCTTGCCAAAAAAAGGACATTCTATGGTTATATCCATTTAGCATATCCCAAACATCCAGCGGCAGGATGGTGGTGGATTCCTGCGACTGCTGATGTGAGCTAGCATGGTAGCCTATAGCCGGTCAAGTGGCGACGATCTACTCATTGTGACGCCAGTCTATGACGGCATAGGAGTTTGGCTTTTGGGGTCGTGGCTCTGGATCTTCGACAATGTCAGCCTCTGTGGTCATGTGGACGATCACGGGAGATGGTGATGGTCTTTCAAGTCCAGCGGTGGTATGGATGTCCCCTATATCTCTAAATCGGGTTTGATTCAGCTTATCATGGGCTACACACTGTGCCTTCTAGAGAATGCGCCAAGTCATGCATGCTGCTGGCAGGTTGTATGCACGAAAACTCGTGTGGAGGAGCCAAATCATTCCTACTATTAACAGGTGCTATGCATGCTAGCTCCTATGAATGCTACAAGTCATGTCTGGTGATGTTGAATCAAAGATACTATGATAGTGATGGGAGGCGAGGCAATATGTGACATATATATTTTCTAGTATCTCCTCTAGCGGTATCTGGCTTTCGAGGTGTCGATAGCAGGACAACAGACGATGGTACATGCGGCTTCAAGGAAGAGTATACGGTGTCTGGTGGAAACACAAGATCTCTGATCAGGCTATGTCAACGTGTATTTGCTTGTGTTGTGTCCTTGCTAAAAGTGGTGAATTAAAGATTTGTCTGTGGGGATGAAAATCTCGAAATCGGTTTCTATGGTTGGATTCCTCACCATTAGTGCACGTGCACCATTTCCTTCTTCAAGGCTTTTCTAAGAAGCTGTGTAATTCTCGCTTCTTTCTTTCTTTTACCATAAGGTTAGTAATTGTCTAGCGGAGTTACTATCGCGCGACATACTGGTTTAAGATTTCTTTTTTGGGTCAAGCATGTTCGCCTACTAGATTTTGCACTTCTAAATATCATAATCTGTGTATTACTCGGGGCAGATGTCGGCACTATGTTATCCTTTAAAAAAGAATATCATTACCCATAAGAAAACATTTACCATTATTCACGCGGATACAACATGACAGGGTCCACTCAGTGTACTGGTTTATTTGGTTGTCTAATATTAGTTAGCCCAGATCAAAAGATATGTCATTTTTTGGCTAATAGTACAAACCCGTTACTTAGAGACAGTACACTCAGACGGTTTGTCCTAAGATCTCAAAAAAACCCATCTCTGTTCGCGATCCTTAGCCGGTTGTTATTAGATGACCGCCTCTACTAATTTTAGAAGCCGTCGATTACTCTAACCGACTCTAAAAATGGCTTGATGGGAGGCGGCTAATAAAAAAGGGGCTCGGTTTACAACCTTAGACGGTCAGAAAAACAATCATCTCCAAGACACGGAACGATGGAACAGTCATTATTGCAGGCCATGTTTATGGTTGCCTGACACATGCAGTTACAACACAATTGGTTGTCCTATCACGTGCAGTCCTGACGAGTGGACCTTAAACGGATGATAACAAGAACCGCCTCTAAGAGTGGTCACAGGGGAGCAATTAGGTTTTTGAACCGCCTCCTAGATCTAGACGTGGGAAAACCGAATCGGCAGACCCAACGGGCAGTTCCAGAGGCAGACGACAGAACTCCTCCTACAGGTTCTTCTTTCTCTGTACTCTTCTTTCTATTTGATTTCTTTCTATGGATTTAGTTTAATTATACACAGGCATTTGTTCATACACAAAGTTAGAGTTGCGCAGATTGTTCATATGCTTCTCCAGATCTAACGTGAGATTTTCTTACTCTGTATTTTCCCCCACTCTGTCTATTGTACAAATGGGTTTTGACTACGTTCAGTCTGAATATTTTATTCAATCTTTTCTTTTTCAGTGCGCAGAACCAAACTCTGTAGGATATGTAGTGGATATATGTCGTGTCTACAGCAGTCAAAGCAGAACTATGACCGTTCAAACAGGATTGTAGAGTCCTTAACCATTGTCATGAACCAACCTAAGTTTCAGCAAGCTCTGGTGAGTAATTTTAGCCCAGTCGACAAAGTACTAATGTTTATCCTCAATCATCAAAGTACTCAGTTATTTAGCATGCCTGTTTGAACTAAAATTATTGTTCTGGTGCTTGGTAGGAATTTTAGCTTTTTTTTGTTTGAGCAAGTTAATTAGTTAGAAACATCAACGGGCATACCTTGTAAAGTTTTCTTAAGATTTTAGGAGTAATAGAAAATTATTGTAACATGTGTGTTACAAAGACAATTTCAATATTTTAGTAGTAGTGGATTTTTTGTTTTGACAGTTAGAAACATCAATCAATTGTTATATATTTCTGTCATATATGCATCTCTGGTTTGATGTGATAAGCCATGCATGACTACATATATTTATGTTTTTATATAGATTGTAGTGAATCTTCCTACTGTTATATATATGATCAACATTATCATATTTATTTGGTTAGTAGTAAATTTTCCTACTGTTATATATATCTGGTTAGTAGTTTTCTAATGATTTTATAAGTACTACTTTCTTAGTTAGTAGTAAATCTTCCTACTATTATATATATGATCAACATCGTCATATTTATTTTGTTTTTTCTTAGACTGTTCCTTGCCACCTCAAGGAAAAACTCAACCAGATTGTCAATAAGTGGTTACCAGCTGTGCCTAGAGGGCGTAGGTTTGAGATTTTCTGGTGAAATGGGAAGAAGCTATATCCATAAGAGGACAATTCTAGGTATCTTTCTTAAGTACACACAGTATTGATCTCCATGATGTTGTGACATTTAGCTTAATCAAAAAAGCTGATGATGAAAAAGATGACGGAGGTGAAGAGGATGAAGATGAGGAAGGATATGATCACTCTGTGTTTAGGATGGAAGTACATGCCTCTGATGGTGACATTAGGGAATTCCAAAATATTTATGGTATGTGTGTTTTTCCATCAAATGTATGTATTGTCTGCCATCTTATCTGGAGTTTCTTTTAATGGTAATTGAATTTTACAGGATCTAAGGCGTCATATGTGGATCCCAACATTAGAGGTGTTTTCAACATGAGTGTTTTCACATATATGCATCTAATTACTATGCTAGACATGTATGCTATCAACACCCGTATTTTTAATCCCAGATGCCTGTTATGCCATACATCGCAATCCCAGGATTACTATTTTTGCGAAACATAACAGATTGGATATCACAGTACATCATCCATTACAAACCATAATAAGGTCTTACAACAAATAAAGGATCTGATGATCCATTGTTAGTACAAACAAGTAGCGGAATAAATAGCGTAGCGGTGGGCTCCATCTTCAGGGTCACAGACAATGCTGACGATGGGAGATGATCCTAGTTGTCATATCCATCCTGCTGTCCTTCCTCTTGGTAGTCCTCCTCATAGTCTAGCCACGAGAATAGTCAGGGACAAAAGCCACGAGTACTCTTTAAGTACACGCAAACTATCACTAACAAGTGAAGTAGTTCTAGTAGGAATGCTAAGTTCTAAGTTTATTTGTAAAGTTAAGTTTGAAACCTAAGCTGAGTTCAGAAACAAAGAAAGATAAAATAAAGTTCTAAATCACTTAAGTGGGTACTTAGTTGTCATAGTCACAACTCTGTTATGGTGAAGTCAGGTCACAATTTATTTCATAAGTCATCTTGAAAACATCTTCAATGTCACAAGCAATGCTAACGATGGGGATGATCCTAGTTGTCATAGCCGTCCTGCTGTCCTTCCTCTTGGTAGTCCTCCTCATAGTCTGGCCACGAGAATGGGCAGGGACAAAGCCATGAGTACTCTTTTAGTACTCGCAAACTATCACTAACAAAAAGCTAAGCTCTAAGTTTATTTGCAAAGCTAAGTTTGAAACCTAAGCTGAGTTCAGAAACAAAGAAAGATAAAATAAAGTTCTAAACCACTTAAGTTGGGAACTTAGTTTTCATAGTCACAACCCTGTTGTGGTCAAGTCAAAGTCATCATTCATTTCATAAGTCATTTTGAAAACATCCGATGACGGAATGGTATGGCCACTCCAACTGTCCATAACCGCGGACGTGGCTATTCGAATAGTTTGACACTCTACAGAGGTGGTACGCTTTCACCACAAAGTTCGATACATCCATCAGGAATAACCCTGAATCATCATACTTAATATGCGGATAATCAATCATAACCTTTCCTTTACACACTCTAGTATAAGCACCTCTCCTATGAGCTTGGCCTCCCAGCCATGGCCATCTGCCATCCTGGGCACTGCATAGGTGGACATCATCAAGAGGTAGTAGCCTCAGGTCAAACCTCTTCCGCGAGGGAACCCATACTAATGCATATAAACTTCCGGCTAAGCCCTACCCAATTCAGGTATTGTGGTTGTACGGTAAAATTGGAATGGTATCGCATACGAACCCAACCATCCGTTTTTATAAAGGGGTAAGGCTCATGCCTCAACATTTTCATCATCATAAACCATTTGTTTTTCTAAACACATGTCAAAACATCTCAATATAATGACTCATCATTCCAAGGTTTTCATAAGCCTTTTTCACCAAGTATTCCCATCTAAAGTGATCAAGTTTTATGCTTAACACTAACTACTAAGTTAAGAGTGTTCACTAAGGTGGGATTATAATCTTCAATCTCATGCCATAGAATGACATCTAAGTATAACTAGATAGGCCTAGTTTTATACTCTTTATGCTATCTATATTGAAAGTAAAGAATTTTGGTAAAGTAAAAGAAAGTAAAGCTTGCAAGTAAAACTTGGGATGGTTATAATCAAAGTTGCATCACTAAGGATGCCTAGTGCATCTTGCAAAGTGATGGCTTGCATATTTCTAGCTTGCTAACAAATAGCTTGCCAAAGATATCTTGGCTTGGTTGGTGCAGTGGTTGAAATTCTCCTCGTCTTTCTCGGGGTAGAACTCCTCCTCCTCCTCGTAGACTTGGTCGGTACTATCGTATATAAATAAATACGGGATACACAATCACCAAACGATACTTAACTAGTCTATTTAGCACACTAAGGCACACACTAGATGATCTAGCATCATCACACTCATCACAAGATTTAAAGAACTAGTTTCATTTAATTTATTTGAGAAAAGTAATTTCTACTCATTGTAATTAAGATTTAATATTCTCCAACTAAAATATGGGATCATGTGGACACATGTCATCACCACATATTCTAATGCATGGGAATGTGATTTAAAGGTTTGGTCACATTTTATAAAGTTTAAGATTAATATTTAAATGATTTAAATTGACTAGAAATGCCTATATAGCATTATTTTGGTACTAGTCCAAAGTCACTGCATGTAAACCTAAATATTATTAAATATTCAGATAGGTATTATCAAATGTGATTTTTGAGAGTTGGAATCAACTCAAAACTTATTATGGTTGATTTTTGAGAAATGTTTGAATGTAGAAAAATCTCTGTTTTGTTATTTTTACTATATGTGATCTATAACGCCAATTGATTTAAATCCAACGGGCTTGGATAGATATTTTAATTATCTTTCTAACAAAATTGGAATCATTCATTTTGGTTTAGTAGAACTCTATGAATTGATTTTTAAACTAGTGGACAGAACCTAGTTTAAACTCGGTGGGGGTCCGGCGAGGCTTACTAGGGCTCCAGCTAGGCGTGGCGATGGGGGCGATCGAACTGGTGGACGACGGCTGATGACCCACAAGTATAGGGGGTGTATCACAGTATTTTAAATAAGTAAGAGTGTCGAACCCAACGAGGAGCAGAAGGTGCTGGCTAGTGGTATGGATTAGAAATTCTCTGCAAATACTTAGCAAACGGATTTTTAGGGGTTTTTTGATATAGCAAGTAAACAAATTACGAGTAAATAAAACACAGTAGGAATAAATGCAGCAAGTGGTCCAATCCTTTATGCAGCAAAGGACAAGCCGGTTGTATTACTTAAGATGACCAAACGTTCTCGAGGACACATGGGAAGACTGCCAAGTGCTTTCGCTTCATATAGTTGATTAATCTTCTTTAGCTTGCTAAGTGTTGTGTGGGTGAACCTGTGCTAATGAACCGCCCCATCCAAGACTAATACATACTTGTGATTATACCCCTTGCAAACATCCGTAAGTATAAGAAAATAATTAAGGTAGAAACCTAACCATAGCTTTAAACTCTAAGACCCTTACGTCCCTTGTGCAATGGTTTCCTAATGGGGGTTCAGGTTTCTATCACTCTGCCAACCCCTACGATTAGTAGCCAAATACACAATGCATTCCCCTAGGCCCATATAGGTGAAGTGTCATGTAGTCGACGTTCACATGACACCACTAGAAGAAGTACACCACAAATTAAATAACAATCTACTGAATCTTTCTCAATGCAACTCCACTACTAACAACAAGACTTCTCCCATGTCCTCAAGAACAAAACGAACTACTCACCAGACATCATATGGATCATGATCAGAGATGGAATAATGATGTATAACAATCTGAACATAAACAATAATTCAATGGTTCACTCAATAGCATCAACTACAAAGAGGAATCAACACCAGGAAAGTTTCCCCTATGAACTATGCAAGATTCAGTGCAATTGTTACAGCAATATGGAGATGGTGATGAGGGTGCTGATGGTGATGATGGTGATGATGATGATGATCCCGATGAAGTCCATCTTGATGGTGGTGTTGATGGAGACGATCTTCCCTCTCCGGGAAGGAATTCCCCCGGCAGAAATCTGTCTGCCAGAGAGATCTTTCTCTCTGGGTGTTTTCCGCCCCGCAGAGGCGGCGGAATGTTTCTGTGATTGCTCCCCGAGTCTTAGGGTTTTGGGAGGATGATATATGCCAGAGGGGAGAGGCTGGAGCGGACCAGGGTGGCCACACCACCTCCTGGCGTGACCTAGGGCTGCCCGCGCCATGGGGTGGTGTGGGCCCCCTGTGGCCCATCTCCACTCCGTCTTCTGGCATCCTTAGTCTTATGGAAATAGGATTTTCCATATATTTTCCCGCATTTTCTGATCTTCACGAATTTTGCCTCCAAACAGCACATTTTCCATCAGAATCCTGACTGCAGCGGTCCATGCTCCAAAAGTCATCAACCATGCAAAAATAGATGAAATAACATAAGTATCACCTCTCAATATGAAATATATCAATGAATAATAGTGAATTAAGACATAAAATAGTGATGAAAAATGGACGGATCAACTCCCCCCAAGCTTAGACTTCGCTTGTCCCCAAGCAAAACTGAGCTCAATAAACATGGCCTCAGGTTTATGGAGTGAAGAGTCGATAAAAGAATACAGACAAGAAGCATCACATTCATCAAATACATAGATCATAATAGAAGACAACTCACTATTATATAACTCAACTTGTAATAGGTAAAGGAAACACAATAACGATACATAAAGTAAATCATAATTGGTAATGGCAAACTTAGCTCTTGGTCGAAGAATAGTTGATAATTTGCTGGAGTTCACAAATAGCTGGTTTTTCAATGATAGCTTTCAAAGTAGTAAACATCAAGATAAGAGCAATGTGCAAAACAAGGAACATAATAAACATGATTGAATAAATCATCATATGAATGAATGAAACACATCAACTCACAATACTTGCTGAGGTAGAAGGGAATAGGTTTACTGACTCAACTACAAAGTAAAAGAAAGGGCCCTTCAAAGAGGGAAGCAGGGATTACAAGTCTCATAAAGAGCTCCCAAAAATTATGATACTTACTAGATTTCATCTCTCATTGCTCCTATCATAGGCATCTTTTGGTGGTTAAGGTTAAGTGACACAACTAAGAGGATATGCTTGACAAGTTATAAATTGGAGTCCCATGCCCCTTACTTATGAGTACCGAACCTCATGCTACTCAACTTCAGTCACGATCAAGCTCTTGTCATTGTAAATACATGCGTATCATTGAGAACCGCCAACGGGGTACCCCTTGCATATGACATAGGAGCTATCCCATAATCAAAATGACAAGGCAAGCAAACAGTGAGCATCTCAGTGATCTTTTTATTTGCTATTTTCCTAGGTTTTTATTGAGGATGCTTCATAGAATGATCACTATAGTTATGCTGCAAGTTTCCACCATGATTAGGCATCGCTTAGGCTAGCGGCCCAAGCGTTTCTCTAACACACATATAAACTCCATGATCTTACAAGTTCCACTTTTATTTCACACCGTCGGGATCCATAAGCAAAAGAACATGATATCAACTAGGTACAAGTACCAATGAAGTGTTGAAAGCGGTCCCCATGATACATGGTTCGGCTAACTTCAACTCATAAAGCGCAAGCATATATGCAACAAAGAAGGACCCAATGGTTCAAGTTTATTAAATGCAAGAAAGTAGAGTGTGCCATCAAGTTCATGAGAGCTTTAATCACTAATTTTCACATAACAAGTTTAATTTGGGAGGTAGATAAAACAAGAATTTACTTGGAATAGAAATAATGCTACTAGGTAGGTATGGTGGACTCAAATGGCATGGGTTTGGTTTAAAGGAAGTGGATGCACAAGAAGAATACCCTCTCAGTACAGGTTTTTGGTTAGCAAGGTTGGGTAGCAAGTACAAGAGTTGAAGGAAACAAACAAACATACAAGTGATAAAGACAAACATGCAATCTTCCTTGGAAGCGCAAAAGATCTTAACTAGAGAATACTAAACTTATGAGCAAATCAAGAAAGAAAGATGATGAAATAATTTTTCTTTAAAGGTACTTTTATCTTTTTCATTCAACTCTTAGAAATAGTGTTTCTACTGACCGAGCCAGGTTTGGCAAAACCAACTAAATTAACTCAATGATCCCAAAGTTATACCAATACTAATAACAAGATCAATCATATAACCACAAATTGAAAACTAATATAAGCTATGCAAAAGAGTGGATGATAGAACTTCTCATTAATATTCCACATCGGCAACTCACACCAAGCGATACAAATCTAACGAGGGAGGGGACACTTCCATAATGCAAACCATCCTACATAATAATTCCTCTATTCATGATATGACTCTACTAATAAGGTAAAAAGATAGAAGATAGTGATATGATACCGCGGCACTCCCCCAAGCTTGGAACAAACCAAGGGGATGCCAAAACTGATGACGAATTACTCCTTTGGTGGTGGTGGTATCCTCTCATCTTCATCCGTCTTCCAAGGTAAAGGCTTCCCATCAACAAAGGACATCGTGGTTTCCAACATCCTGAAACTTGCAGCAGCACTTATGAGTTTAAATCTAGCCTCATACTCACAGTTTTGATTTTGAATGTCATAGAACTGTGCTTGAAGTTTGTTGGTTGTTTGGCGGAGTGAGATGACTTCGTCTTTGAGTTTAGCAGTCTCCTTTTGGTGCTCGGTGATGAGTTCGGAACAAATCTTATGGATGATATCCACTTCGCGCTTTGCCATCTTCTTGTACGTAAAGACTTCTTGTTCCAATGCTTCCATCCTGTCCTCCAGACTTCCTTCACCTTTAGGGCCTTGACCCTCTTTAATCCGAACCTCCCCACCTTCGATCAACAACTCCTTGGGATGAATCTTCAACTCTCTCATGTCTGGGTTGATGATATCTTCTAAGGAATCTCCCTCGGCTGATCCAGTGAAAGACATTGTGGCTCCAAATCTGGGATTCTACCTGGCAAAAACAGATCAAAACAAAAAAACGACGAAAACACGATATACGAACCTCGGAAGATCCGGGCGGTTATATATTACGAAGTTTCATAACAAGAGGAAGGTACTGGGTGAAAACGGGTCGGAGGCGGAGTCTGGGGTGGACTCACCACCTGGTGGCGCGGCCAGGGGAGGTCCCGCGCCACAGGGGGGTGTGAGCCACTCTGGCTCCGTTTTCGTCCCTTTTTTTCTTTGTAGCTTTCCTTATTGACTGAAAACTGCAAGAATATAGTTGGATAGTATTTTCGCGGAACTTTTCTTACCAGAATCGTTACCTATTTGAAAACAGACTCTTCAGGTCTCTGAATTTGGTATCTAGTAGATTCTTCCAGAGTCACCACTTTAATAACATCGATATCTTCATCTTCATACACTTATTACTTGAGTTATAAAACCTTTCTCTTCCTTATTACACCAACATCTCCACTACCTGGAAATTTCTTTCACACAAAACTTCATACAGTTCTTATTAGCAACATTAGTATAAGTGAAGTGATAAAACCTTTTGATTCCAACTTCAACTGAAAACTATCAAAACATAAGCTACTGTAGCAACTCCTTCCGAAAACCCAAAAAGAATCCAAAAAGGAAATCAAATAAAGAAGCAAATGCAAGAGTGGCAAAATCTGTCAAAACAGCAGGTAAAGATCAATTTTTTCGAAAATCTTCTATTGCTCAAATAAAAAAGTGCAAAACTAACGAAAGTTAAATAACAACCTGGGGCAGAAGAACAAAAAATTACAGCTCAAACCGACATATAGAGATCTCTCACGATTGTTTACGGTGAAGCACAAAAATCTGTTTCGGGACAGCAACTTCCCCAAATCTTACTTCTCTCTCATTAAAGGTTGATCTTGACACAAAAACCAAACAAAACAGATAAGGAGCAGTTATTACCGAAGTAATAACTTCCAAGATTCGAATAAACAAAAACAAACTAAAAGCAGAAACAAATTGGGTTGTCTCCCATAAAGCTCTTTCTTTATAGCCATTAAGATGGGCATGATAATTTTGAAGAAGCTCTCATAGGGATATGGATTGAAGTGAAAGAGAGCATTAAGAAGCAAAAACACACACACATTTAAGTCTAACCCACTTCCTATGCAAGGGGATTTTGTAAACAAACAAGTTATTGAAACCAGAGGCTTCTTGCATAAGAAGGCAAAACAAGTGCAACATAAAAACTTTCAGCATAAAACGAGGAAACTTGATATTATTGAGATACATAAGAACACTTTTCCCTCTCTCATAGTAGCTTTCAGTATCATGCATAAACTTAACAATATAGCTATCACAAGGGCCATCATAGCAATGATCACTTATACTAACAGAAAACACGGGAATACTAGCTCTCATAACACTACTTTGTGAAACAATATTAGAGGTATCCTTACAAAGGATAGTGTGTCCCTCTTTTTCATATTTAGTAACAAAGTCTTTCACACTTGCTATTATAGGTTCATCAACCATTTGTTTATCAGGTTCAACAACTTTATTTGTACTTTCATTAACCATACTAACTATCATAGAATGTTCCTTTACCTTAACTGGAAAAGGCATTTTCTCAATATAAGGTTTAGGTAAAACATGATTAGTAGTATAAACTTCCGTATTTCTTGCAGAAACACTCTTAGCAATATCTTTATAAGGATCATGATACTTATTCCACCTCTTTTTAGGCACTGCAATGTAGGAAGTAAAAGCCTTCAAATAAGAAGCAATAGCTTGAGAGTCTAGGCCATAAGCATTTTTAATATTTTGAAAGTCATCAGTTCCCATAAAAGTTTCAATGCATTCATAATCATAATTTATACCTAAATTTCTACTTTTTTCATTCTCCCAAGCTTTAGCATTGTCTTGAATACGGTCTAGAAGGTCCCATTTAGCTTCTTCTTCCATGCGAGTGAATGATCCGGCACAAGAAGCGTCCAATAAATCTTTGTCATGTAGAGGGAGCCTTGCATAAAAGTTGTTGATAATAATATTGTTGGGGAGCTCATGAATGGGACATTTGAGTATTAGTAACTTCAATCTCCCCCAAGCTTGAGCTGTACTCTCTCCATCAAGAGGCCAAAAGTTGTATATTTGATTCCGATCTTTATGAATCTCACTAGGAGGACAAAACTTTGAATAAATGAGAGGCACTATTTCCTCCCATTCCAGAGCTTGACCATTCTTCAGCAGCTTATACCATTCCTCAGCTCTTCCTTTCAGTGATAATGAGAATAACTTCTTCTTAACTTGATCTGTAGTAATACCTGCACACTTGAACAACCCGCATAATTCGTGTATAAAGAGTAAATGATCACCGGGATGGACAGTTCCATCCCCAACATAATAGTTATCCATAACACGATCAATAATTCTTGTAGGTATTTTGAAAAAATCTTTCTCAGCAGGTGGTGGCTTATCTACTACCTTAGCAGTGGTAGTAGCATTACCAAATAAGAAACTCAGCGATTTATCCATAACGAAAATAAAATAACTAGCAGAAGTAAACAATACTCACAGTAGAAGTTTCCTTTACCGGTTCCACTCTCCAATAGCGCTTCACTCCCTGGCAACGGCGCCAGAAAATAGTCTTGATGACCCACAAGTATAGGGGGTGTATCGCAGTGTTTTCGATAAGTAAGAGTGTCGAACCCAACAAGGAGCAGAAGGTGCTGGCTAGTGGTATGGATCAGGAATTCTCTGCAAATACTTAGCAAACAGATTTTTAGGGTTTTTTGATATAGCAAGTAAACAAAGTACGAGTAAATAAAAGACAGTAGGAATAAATGTAGGAATTGTCCCAATCCTTTATGCAGCAAAGGACAAGCCGGTTGTATTACTTAAGATGACCAAACGTTCTCGAGGACACATGGGAAGTCTGTCAAGTGCTTTCGCTTCATATAGTTGATTAAGCTTCTGTAGCTTGCTAAGTGTTGTGTGGGTGAACCTGTGCTAATGTACCGCCCCATCCAAGACTAATACATACTTGTGATTATACCCCTTGCAAACATCCATAAGTACAAGAAAGTAATTAAGGTAGAAACCTAACCACAGCTTTAAACTCTAAGACCCTTACGTCTCTTGTGCAATGCTTTCCTAACGGGGGTTCAGGTTTCTGTCACTCCGACAACCCCTACGATTAGTAGCCAAATACACAATGCATTCCCCTAGGCCCATATAGGTGAAGTATCATGGAGTCGACGTTCGCATGACACCACTAGAAGAAGTACACCACAACTTAAATAACAATCTATTGAATCTTTCTCAACGCAACTCCAATACTAACAACAAGACTTCTCCCATGTCCTCAAGATCAAAACGAACTACTCACCAGACATCATATGAATCATCATTAGAGATGGAATAATGATGTATAACAATATAAACATAAACAATAGTTCAATGGTTCACTCAATAGCATCAACTACAAAGAGTAATCAACACCAGGAAAGTTTCCCCTATGAACTATGCAAGAATCAACTCAATTGTTATAGCAATATGGAGATGGTGATGAGGGTGCTGATGGTGATGATGGTGATGATGATGATGATGATGATCCCGATGAAGTCCAGCTTGATGGTGGTGTTGATGGCGATGATCTTCCCTCTCCGGGGAGGAATTCCCCCGGCAGAAATCTGTCTGCCAGAGAGATCTTTCTCTCTCGGTGTTTTCCGCCCCGCAGAGGCGGCGGAATTTTTCTGTGTTCGCTCCCCGAGTCTTAGGGTTTCAGGAGGATGATATACGCCAGAGGGGAGAGGCTGGAGTGGGTCAGGGTGGCCACACCACCTCCTGGCGCGGCCTAGGGCTGCCCGTGCCATGGGGTGGTGTGGGCCCCCTATGGCCCATCTCCACTCCTTCTTCTGGCATCCTTAGTCTTCTGGAAAAATAGGATTTTCCATATATTTTCCCGGATTTTCTTATCTTCGCGAATTTTGCCTCCAAACAGCACATTTTCCATCAGAATCCTGACTGCATCGTTCCATGCTCCAAAAGTCATCAACCATGCAAAAATAGATGAAATAACATAAGTATCACCTCTCAATATGAAATATATCAATGAATAATAGTGAATTAAGAGATAGAATAGTGATGCCAAATGGTCGTATCAACGACAGACTCAGGCGTGGTCGTGGTGGCTCTTGGGGCGGTCGCAATCAAAGACGCCTCTTCTCCTCTGCAGCGGCCAGCTCCGGTGGAATTCTAGCAACTAAGGGCTCGAGTGGATCCAGGGAGAAGTGTGGGATGGTTAGTGGCGAGAGGGGAGGTGAGTGGTGTGCAGAATTGGGATGGAGGATGCCTCCTTTTATAGGCTCGACGACGGGACAACGTGGCGTGGCCAAGCGATAGTGGCGACATGGCTACGGGCTACTAGAGGCGTGGCTGCAAGCGGCGATCGATGCACGGTCTCCTAGCGGTCTGCTACAGCGTAATAGCATGGATAGGGGCGGTGGCAAATGGTCGGGAGCGGCTCGTTCTCTAAGCGACAAAGGCGGCGTTCGACGCGGCGTGCGGTGGCTGCGGGTCAAACAGCGACGAGAAGGGGCATCTGGGGGTGTGCTAGGGTCAAGGCGAAGCGGCGCGCACAGGCTGTGGTCGAGGGGCGGCGTGTGCTGCCTTGTCGGGCGCGGCGCTCTGGCGCGTGCTCGGCATGGTGCAGACGCGGTGGGCGCGGTGTCACTGGGGGGTGGTCCACGGCGCTGCTGAGTTCAGGGAAGGGATAGAGAGGGGTGGTAGGGTGCGAAGATCCTTTTAGGCACGGCTAGAGAGAGAGAGAGGCGGTTGGCTGCGAGTGTGGCATGATTGACCAACGGTGACCGTCTTTGGGCGGCGCGGCACTGCTGCAAACGGCTAAGGGGTAGCCTCTTGATGGCAGGTTTGGAACTAGGGGAGACAAGGGGAGAGGATTTAGGCCCTAGTGGCATTAGATCACTGCCCTAAAAGAGTAATAGTTAGGCCAGATGATTTTTGCCTGCCAAGTGTTCGACACAATGGCCGCAAGAGAAAAATATTTGAATTTTGAGAAGATTTTTGGTGTGTGACTTGATCTCATGCTTGATAGTCTGTGGTTGCTTGGGATTGTTAAGTGGAGTTCATTTGAGTGGTTTTTGAAAAAGTCGGTTCTATGCATATGAAATGGATTCTATTTTCAAATGCCATTTAAAATTAGTGGCTAAGGGTCTTTGTAAGATTTTAAAGTGGGCCTTGGTACATCTTTACTTGTACTAGCAAGTGGTGAAAAGAGTTAGAATTATTTATGTTAAGAAATTACTTCTAGGAACACCTAAAGTGGCCTAGTGGATTAAAATGGCACAAATGACCATTTGCATTTATTAATCTTATTTGATTTCTTTTTCTTTGGATTTTGTTTTTGAATGACCTAGATGATGTGGCACTCACCTTTTAATCATTTCACAACCATTAGAACAAACAAACATGGCAATTACACACAATTCTATACTAATGCACAAACACATGCATTCATAATCATTTTAATTATAAAAAGTTTTTGTTAACCCTAAATTGGGTGATTTGAACTTTGATAACCTTGATAAGTTTTGGGATGTTACATATGCCATTACTTTTGAGATGATGAAGGATGTAAGCATGACATGTCGGCTTCATGATGAGGATGATTTTTTCCATCTCTCTGACATGCAACACTTTGTTACAATTCTCAGTGCAATTTATGTAGCTAACAACATATTTGTGAGTTATTCTACCTAAGGACATGGTTTTAAGTTTACTTATGTGTTTACTAATGTGTTTTAGTTAATTCTTCATTTCAGGTCATGCCATCAAGCTTTGCACTTTGTTACAGCATCCCAAAGAATGGTACAGCTCTATTTTATAGCTATGGCATGGATGACCCAATTACTGGGGAGTACACTATCGTTTGTCGTAACTTGAACCAGATAGTGTTATCCAATGGTTGGAACATCTTCTACAACATGAACCAACTTGAAGCTGATTCACTAGTTTTTGTGAGGGTGAAAATAAGAGAACACTGCATTGGCTTATTCGTGACGAGAATTTTATGAACCCTACAAGGAAGACTGCATGATTCTTTTGTCTAGCTAGATCTAACATAGGATAATATTTAATGTTGTGAAGAACTATGTTTGAAGTATTCACAATGTTGGGAATAACTATATTTTTAATATATTCACCAAAATCTGTTGTGTCCAAATATATTCGGAGTTCCAAATATTCACTCAACGAGACTTCCTTCAAGTAATACATGAAAAAAGTTTAAATTGATGGAAAATTCAGATTTAAGTAACCAAATGATCTTACATCATAATTAAGCATTTGAATTAATTAATTTCAAAACACTTGCACCTTATTGTTATGTAGCAAGTGCATGAACACTAGGAGTCATCATACCTTTCACGCTAAGATCCAAGGTTTGTACTATGCCACATATTTTCTTCAATGTATGCACCTCGTATATTCACCTTCATTTGCCTTTTGGTTCTAAATTATACTCAAATTTTAAGATTACCAAAATCCAAAGAATATGAATATATACGAATTGTCCGAATATATTATTATGGTAGAGATGGTTATTTTTAAAGACTATCTCTAACAGAAACTGTAGCTCCCCTTTGTTTAAGATCGAGAAATCCCCCACTGTGACAGGCCCCCTCTCTTGTAGATCTAGATCCCCCTCCCGTCGCTCCTAAGTCTAGATCGAGACAGTCGCCACGCATTGATGCCCCCCCTCCGGTGACAGTGAGTGCCGCTCCACCGTAGATATTGTACAGGTCTAGTGTTATATACTTATTGTTAAAAGTTGTGACTAGAGATTAGAATTAGCGGAGAATATGTAACTAGAGATTTAGTAGTTAGTTAGATTAACTAACCACTTGTTGTTTTATATATTTGATATGATATATGGCAACGTGCCAATTTGCAAGACGTGAACAATGAAAGAATTTTGTCAACCGACTCACTATTCAGTGTTCATATAGTACCTGGTTATTTCGAGAAATTAGTAGTATATTTTTAAAACTCATATTATTTCTTACACATAATTTATCTCATACCTGGTTAGCATTAAAATCATTCAATTAATGTGTGCTTTTGGTGCACAAACTGTCCCATACAATTCAAAGTCACATTTCAATGAACTCACAAGAGATAGTGTGTGATTCAGAGCTTGTAGGCAGACATACATGGTTCAAGTGCAAAAAAGGCCAACTAGGACTCGACTGGGAGGTGGAGGGTGGCTCGGTTCATTAATAATAACCATCTCACTAGAGATGGTCAGTTGGTGTGCGTTTCCTTGCAAGGAGACAAACCAATCATAATTGTCATCTATCTAAACAATATTGGTGAAGAGGAAGAAGATGATGAAGAAGAGGAAGAAGTTGTAGAACCTTCTATAGACCAGTTATCTCCAATTATCTCCTAGAGATGCAAACTTACCAATAGTGAGAATGATAGCTATCGATATATTACTTTCTATTTTCTTGTCTTCATAACTTATGATAATTGTCACGTGTAACATCGAGTTATCTTACTTTTGCATAGCAAAAATTACCTAAGGACATGGTTTATCATCTTGATATCTCTCAAGATGGCTTGGTTGGGCTACCCGTTGGAGCACGAGGTGGCATCAACATCGTCGAGTACATGATGGATTTTGATGGCCGCATCTCCTTCACCGCTGACGTATGGAAGAACTTCCTCCAAACCGAGCATCTCCAGATTGGACATGCCATACTCATCACTGCTAGGTTGACCACGAGCAGGGGCCTGCACATGCTGTTCATCATTGATTCATCAATGATTTGGCCTCGCCAGCGGATTCGGAGTCAACATCGGACTCAGACTCGGAGGAGTGATACTCAGAGGAGTACACCATGTGACCTTAATAATATTGTTTGCTAGATTGTCTGAACTAACTTGTTGCTAGTTAAGCTGTAGCTAGTTTTATCTCTATGTTTTGTACCAAATTAATGTTAGTTGTTTATTGTATGATAAGTGTTCTAGACCACCGATCTCATCTTCCAAATATTTTAATCTATAATGGACATCTTCTCCCTCTACTTCCTATGTGTAAATATATCATATAATTCAAACAACAAAGTTTCTCAGTAAATAAAATTTGAATTAGTTCTTTTCAAATTTCAAAAATAATTTGAATATTGTTGATATAAGCATGTAAGAAACATGTATTTGAGATGGTTGTAATTTCTAGCTGTTTGAGGGAAGTACTTGGCAACAAAATTTGAAATATTTGGACATGATGTTTTTAGAGAGGTTTTCCCTTTGTAGCCGTTTGAGGTTAATACTTTGGGCAAAGATCTGAAAATACTTGGACAAATATTTCAGATATGTGCCATATTTTTCCTTACCCGCCCGCCCATACCCCACTGTTCACCACCACGGCTACCGCTGCCCTCCACCGCCGCTGCCTCTGGTCCCCTGTGGTGAGGACGCTCTCCCTCGCCTTCGAGGACCCCTTCGTCGTCCAGGTACGTACGTGTAAAAACCAAACCCCCAAAACCCTAATGTAGAGCTTTGATGAAGAAATGTTGGCATGGAATTTACCATTTTTCTTCTCGAATTGAGGGTTCAGGGTTTCTAAGCTGTAGAGACTCGACGACGGTATCGGGAGAGCCTTCCCCAGCCAGCCGCTATCTATCCCACCTATTTTACCCTTATATGCATCTCAAAAGTTGCAATTCTTTACTGATTCCTCATTGTTAATTGCTCTTCTAGCAATATAGATTTAATTGTCACTTCATTAGCTTGCTTACATCTTGTTTATTCGATGAATTTCAAATTCTAGAAATGTGTATGCTTTTTATTAGCTGAGATGTATAAGTACTCAAATTGTTTACATATGAATATGATTAATGTACAATAACAAGAAATGTGTTTCTATTTTCAGTCTAATTGATTCTTATATTTGATTGTATTAATACTCTCAATGTCTGTATCTATTTAACAGATGGGAACCTGTAGTGATGATACAATAATGCTCTCTAGCAATGATAGTGTTTCTATTAGCTTTGACAATTTTGAATTCGAGTCATCATATGAAGATCCCACCGAGAGGCTAGAGTTTAGAGGTATCAAAGAACATCAAAATTTCAGTCATCTATTTTGTATGTGTTTAGACGGTATATATGAATATTCCACTGCATTGAAATTTTTATGTGTTGTTGCATCAAGGCCTCAACACAAGGGGACATTGATTTTGATAAGCGGTGCCTTTTTGTAAATGACATGTATCTAAAAAAAATCATGTAGATTTACTCTTAGACTGATGTGAAACCGAATTTCCACCAAAAATCAAGTACTACATCTATAGGTTTCCATATTCATCTGTCATGAAAACAAAGTGCAAGCTGGTAAGATGAACATGTGATCAACAAGCTTGCATGTGATATTTAATTACTTCCAGTAATCACAAGCATGCTAAATCTTTATACTGTGCGGACATTTGGAGCTGAGTTCACAAACAAGTACCTAAACAATCACCTCGATGAACCTATTAGTGTCCATGTTTGGCAAATAAACAACAAGAATCCAAAGATGGTTAGGATAAAGATGGGAGCTGGATCAAATGCAATCTTGACGAATGGATGGGATAAGGTTATGAAAAGCTTCAACTTAAAGCAGCATAACATTTTCCTTCTTTGCTTTGATGAAAAAGATAGTGGGGAGGTACATATTCTGGTTCAGCAAGTTCCGCATAGCGGCCCGTTATAAATGCAATGCTGGTTGTTAGAGAGTACTAATTATGCTTGTTTGATGTTGACTCCACTTTGTACGTACTATTATAAATTAATGTCTAAATATGTATGGATTTCCCCAATTATCTGGTTAAGGTTAATTATTAAATATAATGGTCTTCTTTAGGCTGGCTGCTAAGTACTTGAGCTAATATGTCTATCTATTTTCTGTCTACTGAATCATGTTTTGTGTCATGTCTGCTATGATTGAGTTTGAATTAGCATACTATATATTATTTAAAAGGGTTTATACAAATTGGAGACGGTCACTTTAACCAGCCGCCTCAAGTTCCATGTTGTTGGAGGCAGCCATGAATAACCACCACTTCAAGGCATCCTTGTTCTGGAGATGCTCTTGATTTGAATCTGACTCCGAGTATCTTACTATTGGAGACGGTCCCTATTAGAAGCCATCTGAGGGTGAGAAGTTTTTGCAAGCGGTCAAGACTAATAGTCATCTCCAGGTTGTACATCTTAGAGGTGTTTACATTTTGTCACCACCCGAGGTCGTGTAGCTTAGAGTTGGAACAAAAAATCAGCTTAGCTTGGTGCGCTCTTAGAGACTATGTGTTTGAGACGGAGCGAGAAACCGGCTGAGGTCTATGGTCTATAACCATCTCTAAGTAACACATTTATACTAGTGGAGTATTGGTTTTTTTTAGGAATTGGTTTCTCACAGGAGAGTCTACATTATGGCAGGGTGGGTTAACTCTCATATGGCCATTCAATTTTTGTCTCTCATAATGAAGTCTGACAAATTGATTTGAGGTGTTGAACATTAATTTATTTTCTTGAGAAGAACAAATATGATATGAACACTACTACTAGCTCAATGAGGAGAATATCATTTTGCGACCCGAAAGTTGAGGTGCCAAGGCAAAGCGGTACCCAAGTTGCTTGTAATCATCCGCGTTGCCCACAGTTGATGTGCCAAATACTCAGGGGGTATTTTTCAGCACGAATTCAGCTTTGCGTTTGAATACAAAATATCAGGTTAATGCCCGTCAAGTTGGGCCCCCCTGTCAGTTTTAGCTGTTATGTCGATGCCGTCATGACTGCCATGTAGGCTTGCAGTGTTGGCGCATGTATCCATTACTCGTCTTCTTCTTGCCCGGAGCAGCAATCTATGGTTGCAGCCATGGCGCGGAGATGGGACGTAGATGAACCTGCTCAACTCCGTTCTCCTCCCTGTAGGCTTGCAGCGTTGGCGCCTACATCCACTACGCGTCTTCTTTTTCCCCGGAGCGGCAAGCTGTGGTTGCGGACATGACATAGAGCTGGAACATGGACGAACCTACCCAACCCCGCTCTCCTCCCCATCCCGAGTTGGACCTCGCCCTCACCATGGCCGCACCCATGGCACGACACGGAGATGAGAATTGGTTCCCTGTGAGATTTGGCACCGTGTCGACCATGCTCGGTCTTGTTTTCCTCCTCCAGAATCCGAGCTCACCATCGACGTGGTCGCACCCGCACCAATTCTGCTGCCCCTGTCGAGGTCTCTGTGGTAGCTCAAGTTCTGTCATGTTGAACCTGTTAGCGAATTCGGAGTTGGGCGGCGGCAACCCATTGTTGAACCTGTAAGGAATTTGCTGAAGGCTACGGCCACGCCAAGGTCTTCGACCTCGGGTTCTTCCAACATCCACCGCTGATGTGAGATCATTTAGTTACTTCAATATGAAATTTCGACCAATTTAACTTGTTGATGTATTCCTTGACAATTATAATATAATCGAGCACTAGAAATATTTGGTAGTGTGCATGAGCATGATCAGTAATATAATTGAACACTAGAAATTTTAGGGCACTCCATATAAAGAAGTAGATTAATATATATAGAGGGTTCACCAGAGACACCACAGATATATTGTCTTACATGTAACACACATGTAATAATTAACTAATACAAAATAAAAGCAGGGACAGCAGCAGGAGGTTGGGACACAAAGTCGCCAAGCAAGGCAGGGGTAGCAGGAGGAGGCAGGGACAGCCTAGTCGAGGGGATATAAGCCAGTCCTGACATAATCCCGGAGGAACGTGCCGCACCAAGGTAATCAGCCTATGCCTTCTGCCTCCACCTCTGCCAATGGCCACCGCATGCTGGATCATGCTGTCGAGACCCAAGTTGATTGCTCTGCCACAGAATGGGAAAAACAGTCTCCCCTACAGTAGAAACGGATTTTCCCACACCGTAACCGCCTTAGCACATAGGGGCACTTGTTATCCCTGGATTCCTTGCTATCGTCCATGTCATCATCATCCTCCTGTTGATTTTTAAGAACATAACTCAGAACTCATACATATGATTGAATTGTATTACAACTCAAGAATTGACAACATATATATGTAAGACAATATTAAGTTGATATCAAAGAGAAATCATCTCAACAATAGTTTGATCAGTTCATATATCATTTCATCTCAACAAAATGACAATTAATTGGATCATAGTGTATGTAGAATAAATATTGCAGCCTCATAAGTTTCTTCAGGGATGGCATGAGTGAACCAAGTAACAATTGCACAACCTATATTGTTCGTGTACATCGCCCCAGGTTCGCTAACTCATCCCTGAAAAAATCTGACACACTACCTCTCTTTTGGGGCAGATTTTAATCATTGGCCACAATAAGAAATTGAAATCTAATCCTACAAAACAATATTCAGGGATATACATATTCAGGTACAAAAACAATCCTAAATATTGTAACTATAAATAGAAAACGAAACGATTAATCTTCAGGTACATGTTGAAATTACTTATGATCAAAACCATGCATATACATATGCATCATTTGAATCATTCAAATATCAGAAACAATTCAAGGATCATACATGTAGTTCCATATGAGAATAAATCAAGGACCTCATAATTTTTGTTCAGAGATGGAGTTAGCGAACCAAAGTACCAACAACACAACCTATATTGTTTGTGTACATTGCTGCCTCAGGTTCACCAACCCATCCCTAAAAAATGACACCATCATATGTGTCTCCCCTTACACTCATTTGGGGAAAATTTCAATCATCGGCCTCGGTGAGCAAATGAAATGTAATTCTTATACACTATGAATGCATGCATGCAATAACAATTCAAAGATCATAGTTCTATGAATGTAGGATAAATCTAGGGGCCTCATAAGTTTCTTCAGGGATGGCGTTAGTGAACCAAGTAACAATTGTACAACCTATATTGTTGTTGTACACCGCCCAGATTCGCTAACTCGAATCTGACACCAATGTGTCTACCTCCCTTTTGGGGCAAATTTGAATCATTGGCCACGATAAGAAATTGAAATGTAATCCTACGAAACAATATTCAAGGATATACATATGCAGGTACAAAAACAATCCTAAACATTGTAATTATAAATAAAAAAACCAAACAATTAGTGTTCAGGTACATGTTAAAAATACTTATGATCAAAACAATGCATATATATATGCATCATACAAATCATTCAAAGATTAGAAACAATTCAAGGATCATATATGTAGTTCCATATGAGAATAAATCAAGGGCCTCATAATTTTTTCAGATAAGGAGGCGGTGAACCAAAGTACCAACAACACAACCTATATTGTTTGTGTGCATTACTGCCTCAGGTTCACCAACCCATCCCTAAAAAAGACACCATCATATGTGTCTCCCCTTGCACTCTTTTGGGGAAAATTTCAATCATCGGCCTCAGTGAAAAACTGAAATGTAATTCTTATACACTATGAATGCATGCAATACATAATCCAAATATCATAGTTCTATGAATGTAAAATAAAGATTGCAGCCTCATAAGTTTGTTCAGGGATGGCATAAGAGAATGATATGTCGTACACGTATCTATAATTTTTGATATTCCATGCTTGTTTTATATCTACTTTCTTATGTTTTGTTCACACTTTGAGGTATTTTTATACATTTTTGAGAACTAACCTATTAACAAGATACCACAGTGCCAGTTGCCTGTTTTCTGCTGTGTTTGGTTTCAGAAAAGCTATTAAGGAAATATTCTCGGAATTGGACGGGACAAAAGCCAAAGTCAATATTTTACCCAAAGCAACACGGAGTCCGGAGGGGAGACAAAGTGGCGCACCAGGGCGGCCACACCTGGTGGCGGCACGGCCTGGGGGGCGCGCCACCAGGGGGTGTGACCCCCTGGTACTCCACCAACCTTGCCCCTTCGCATATAAAAGCCTCCCGGGATGAAAACCCTAAGTACTTGATCAGAGAGCCAATCAGAAATCCACGGAAGAGTTTGTAGCCACCTCCATCTCCATCCCCAGATCGGGGGGATCCGAAGCTCTTCTCGGCACCCTGCTGAAGGGGAGATATCACCTTGGAGGCCTTCTTCATCACCATGCCTGCCTCCGATGTGATGCGTGAGTTGTTCACCCTTGGACTATGGGTCCATGTAGTAGCTAGATGGTTGGTTCTCCTCCTTTCTGCTATCATGTTTAGATCTTGTGAGCTCCGTTCATGATCAAGATCATCTATTTGTAATCTTACATGTTGTGTTTGGAGGGATCCGATGGATATTGAGATGCTATTTCAGATTGATTATTGATTCTATCATGTCTATGTTATTTGTGATCTTGCATGCTCTCTGTTGTTAGTAACTATCTTGGCCAAGTAGATGCTTGCAACTCAAAGAGCGAGTATTTATGCTTGATAGTGGGTTGATGCCTCTAGTAATCTGGGGAAGTGACAGGAATCTCTAAGGTTGTAGATGTGTTATTTCTACTAGGGAGAAAACAACAATCCTTTGTCCATGGGGCAATCATATTGTTTACTTTACACACTTTGCTTAATGCAATTATCTATTTCTTGCAACTTAATACTGGAAGCGGTTTGGATGATAACCTGAAGGTTGATTATTAGTCATAGATGCAGTTGGATTATGGTCTATGTATAATGTTGTAATGCCCAATCAAATCTAATAGGAGTCAAGATGTCTAGTATATGCATTGTATGCTTTCTCAAATCTGTTAATTGCCCCGCTGTAATTTGTTCACCCAACATGTTATTTATCTTAAGGAGAATCACCTCTAGTGAATTATGGACCCTAGCCCATTCTTTTACCATTGATATACCATCTACTGTTTACTATTTACTTTCTGCAAGTAATTACTATTTTCCACACTATATGTTTAATCCTTTGTTTTCAGCAAAACTGGTGAGATTGACAACCTCACTATAAGTTGGGGAAAAGTTATGTGGTTGTGTTGTGCAGGATTCCAAGTTGGTAGAAACACTGGAGTTGTTTCCTTGATCCTACTAGTTTGGTAACTGAGGGAAACTTGCTTCTGTGCTCATCATACCTTCCTCTTGGGGTTCCCAACAAGCTCGAGATATCTTGAGCCATCAAGCCTTTTTCTGGCATCGTTGCCGGGGAGTTAAGGACAACTTCACAAGGGGAGTCCCTCACAACCAATCTCTTTACTTTGTTTTTTGTTTTGCTTAGTTTACTTTTGCTTTGTTTGCTTGTTTCTTTTATCAAAAACACAAAAAAAATAGTTGTACTATTTGCTTCTTTTTATCAAAAATAGAAAAAAATAGTTCCTACTATAGTTGTTATTTTTGTTGGTCTCTTATTGTCTTGCTTTATCATGCATTCTATCAATGGTTGGTTTCTTTGAAACTAGATCTTATTGGCAAGGTGGGTTCACGGAAGAACAAAAATATTATGAGGAACATTGCTTGTCACAAAAAGGGAAATACTTATGGGAACAAATTAATAAATTGTATACCATTGCTAGAAACGTGTGCTCTACTTATAATGTTACTTAATTCTTTGATAAATATTGTTGTTGTAGGAGGTATAAACACCTCCCTTTTCAATGTGAGTATAATGATAATGTTACCATATCTTCTTATGGTAAGGGAAATTACGACTTTTATGATGTGGAACAAATTGAAGAATTTATTGCTTGGAAGGGTGCATTCGAACTTGCTTATTTGCTTGAAAATACTGATGATGCACCTTATAAATATGAGGTTTATGATATACTTAAATTTTTCTTTGATAATTACAAGGAAAAAATGGCTATATTCTTAAATATCTTAATAGATGCTCTCCACCAATGGAAGAGACTAATGCCTTGCAGGAGCCTATGGAAGAAGAAATTGCTGAAACTGGAAGCTCATTGGATGGAAAATAGGAGGAGAGTGATGATCAAGAGGAGGAAGAATGGAGAAACTACCCATGTCTACCTCCTAATAAGAGTAACTCTTTAACTAATATCTTATTTGATCGCCCTCCATGCTTACCAAAGGAGGATGAGTGTGATATTTATATTGTTGAGATTGTTCATGATGTTACTGAAAATCATTATGAGAGTGGAAAATATGGTTGTTGGAATTATCATGTTACTTAAACACCTCTCTTTATATTGAAAGTTCCAAAGTTGCTCTTGTTTTATCTACCCATTCTTGTTACTATGTGCTTCTTTGATTTATTTTCTTACAAGATTCCTATGAAAAGGAAGTGGGTTAGACTTAAATGTGTATCATATTTTCTCCTTGATGCTCTCTTTTGCTTTAATTCATATTTCTTATGTAAGCATCTTCTCGAATTACCGAGCCTAGCTCAAAGGCGTTAAAGAAAAGCACTATTGGGAGATAACCCAAATTATTTTTACTTTAAGTAAGTTTTTCTATGGTTGAGTCTTGGAAGTTATTGCCTCAGTAATAACCTCCCCTTATCCTTTTGTGTGGTTTTTGTGCCAAGAATAACCTCTAATGAGAGAGAAGTAAGACTTGGGAAAGTTGCTGTCCTTAAAAAGATTTTTGTACCTCATTGTAAAAACTCGTGAAAAATCTCTGTACGTCGGATTGAGCTGTAACGTTTCATGCTTCTAACCCAGGTTATTATATAATTTTCATTAGTTTATTACTTTTCTATTTGAGCAACATAAGGTCTTCGAAAAATCAGATTTTACCTGCTGGTCTATTTTGATAGATTTCTAACATTATTTGCATTTGCCTCTTAATCTCTTTCTCTTTGAGTTCTCTTTGATCACTTGAGCTTTTAGAAGGAATTGCTATAGTAGCTTGTGTTTTAATGGAAGTTTTACTTGTGTTTAAACTAAACCCAACGACTTATTATCTTGAATACACTAATGTTGCTAATGAAGATTGTGTGAAGTTTTGTACGAAGGAAATTTTAAAGTGTAGGGAAGAATAATGTGATGAGATGAAGGATGGACAAAAGCTCAAGCTTGGGGATACCACCCGTTTCACCCGAAGAAACATTCAAGAAGTACAAGCATCAAAGCTTGGGGATGCCCAAGGCATCCCCTTCTTCATCAATAAAAATCTTAGGTTTTCTTCCAAACACTTCATTTTTATTGTTTCATGCACAATTGTGTTGTTTTGGAGCATCTTTGTTTTTTTAGTTATTTTGTTTGGTTTGCTTAATTAAGTTGGTTGGACCCCCGCATGCATACATAGTTTCAAATAAGTTGATTTGTGATGGAAAATAGTAGGAAGTTTCATTATAAGTGGTACAAAAGGAGCTTGTTTAGACTGTGGCTTAGACTTTATCCTTTCATGTTTGATATTGATTTGACTTTATGCTTAGTAATTATTGCTGTAGCATGAATTGTTCCAAAAATTGAGATTGCTTAATGTTCCTTGAAAGAATCATGCGTTGTATTAGCATACAAAAGCATAATATTGTGGTATTCTCCTTTGATGCTTTATTTGGGTTGACTTGGCGCATGCTTACACCATGTTAAGACTATACCGGTCACCTTAGCCTCTATGATCATTTAGTTTTTGACTTGTAATATCACTTTATGCTTTAATTAATAATGTTTTGTCGCTTTGCATGATTATGGACATTATTTCTCTCTTAGTTGGTCGCTCCCAGTCTTTTGCTAGGCTCCACATGTACCAGGTATGAGTTCCACTCATGCACCCAACTCCAGATGAAACCAAGTTATTCCAAAGAGTCCAACATACCTACCTATTAGCATTATTGCTATTCCAAGTATATTCATGTTTTTATCTACCTTCCAAATTAAACTTGTTATGTGAAAATTAGTGATTAAAGCTCTCACAAACTTGATGGCACACTTTACTTTCTTGCACTTAATAAAATTGAACCATTGTGTCCATCTATGTTGCATATATGCTTGCACTTTATAAGTTGTGAATTAGCAAAATCATGTACCATGGGGAACGCTTTCAACATTGCACTTATTATTCAGTTGATATCATGTTCTTTTGTTTATGGATCCCGGCGGTGTGAAATAAAAGGGGAGCTTGTAGGCTCATGGAGTTTGTTTGTGTGTTAGAGAAATGCCTGGGCGGCTAGCCTAAGCCATGCCTAATCATGGTGGAAACTTGCAGCATAACCATAGTGAGCATTCTCTGAAGCATCCTCAATAAAAACCTAGGAAAATAGCAAATAAAAAGATCACTGAGATGCTCACTGTCTGCTTGCAATCACATGTACTTACAATCATAAGAACTTACTCATGACTAAAGTTGGGTAGCATGAGGTTCGGTACTCGTAAGCAAGGGCATGAGATTTTCAACTTATAACTTGGCAAGCATATCCTCATATTTGTGTCACTTTAACCTTAATCACCTAAAGATTCTTATGATAGGGGAAATGAGAGCTAAAAGATAATAAGTACCATAATTTTTGGAAGCTCTTTATGAGACTTGAATCCCTGCTTCCCTTTGTGAAGGGCCTTTCTTTTTTACTTTTATGTTGAGTCTCCATCTTCTATCTTTATGCACCAATTGAGAGAGCATAGTGGTCATTCTTAGTTTAATGTGCATTGTCCCAAAACATGTTGATTGATTCATAACTTTGATATTGCTTGTTCTTAAATTATTTGTATCTAGTCACCCTTAGGAACTTTGACGGTGTCCTATGCATTTATGTTTTGCTATACCATGAGGGACAAGCTGAATACCATTCTTATTATGTTTTCTATACGTGAAACAAACAAACATCTTTCAATGTGTTGTTATTCGTGAATATTTTGTTTGTACCTATTCATGTTACAACATAGTTGCTATGTCTTATTGTTAGAACTATATCTTTCATGTCTAAGTTAGAGTACTATGATCCCAGCTATCAATGTTTTACAAATACCTTGATCAAGATTGTGATGGTGCATGTCACCTCAAAAATTATTCTTTTTATCAATTACCTACTTGAGGACGACCAGGAGTAAAGCTTGGGGATGCTTGATATGTCGTAAACGTATCTATAATTTTTGATGTTCCATGCTTGTTTTATATCTACTTTCTTATGTTTTGTTCACACTTTGAGGTATTTTTATACATTTTCTAGAACTAACCTATTAACAAGATGCCACAGTGCCAGTTGCATGTTTTCGTCTGTTTTTGGTTTCAGAAAAGCTATTAAGGAAATATTCTCGGAATTGGATGGGACAAAAGCCAAAGTCAATAATTTACCCGAAGAAACACGGAGTCCGGAGGGGAGACAAAGTGGTGCAATAGGGCAACCAAACCTGGTGGCAGTGCAGCCTAGGGGGCTTTCCACCAGGGGGTGTGGGCCCCTGGTACTCCACCAACCTTACCCCTTCGCCTATAAAAGCCTCTCGGGATGAAAACCCTAAGTACCCGATCGGAGACCCAATCAGATATCCACGAAAGAGTCTATAGCCGCTGCCATCTCCATCCACAGATCAGGGGGATCTGAAGCTCTTCCCGGCACCATGCCAGAAGGGAGAAATCAGCCTAGAGGCCTTCTTCATCACCATTCCTGCCTCCGGTGTGATGTGTGAGTAGTTCACCCTTGGACTATGGGTCCGTGTAGTAGCTAGATGGTTGGTTCTCCTCCTTTGTGCTATCATGTTTAGATCTTGTGAGCTATGTTCATGATCAAGATCATCTATTTGTAATCTTACATGTTGTGTTCGCGGGGATCTGATGGATATTGAGATGCTATTTCAGATTGATTATTGATTCTATCATGTCTATGTTATTTGGGATCTTGCATGCTCTCCATTGTTAGTAATCTTGGCCAAGTATATGCTTGCAACTCCAAGTGGGAGTATTTATGCTTGATAGTGGGTTCATGCCTTTAGTAATCTGGGAAGTGACAGGAATCTCTAAGGTTATAGATGTGTTGTTGCTACTAGGGAGAAAACAACAATCCTTTGTCCGTGGGGCAATGATATTGTTTACTTTACACACTTTGCTTAATGCAATTATCTGTTGCTTGCAACTTAATACTGGAAGGGGTTTGGATGATAACCTGAAGGTGGATTATTAGTCATAGATGCAGTTGGATTACAGTCTATGTATAATGTTGTAATGCCTAATCAAATCTCGTAGGAGTCAAGATGTCTAGTATATGCATTGTTTGCTTTCTCAAATCTGTTAATTGCCCCGCTGTAATTTGTTCACCCAACATGTTATTTATCTTAAGGAGAATCACCTCTAGTGAACTATGGACCCTAGTCCATTCTTTTACCATTGATATACCATCTATTGTTTATTGTTTACTATTTACTTTCTGCAAGATATTACTATTTTCCACACTATATGTTTAATCCTTTGTTTTTAACAAAACCGGTGAGATTAACAACCTCACTGTAAGTTGGAGCAGAGTTCTGTGGTTGTGTTGTGCAGGATTCCAAGTTGGTAGCAACACCTTGGAGTTGTTTCCTTGCTCCCACTGGTTCGATAACCTTGGTTTCATAACTTAGGGAAACTTGCTGCTGTGCTCATCATACCTTGCTCTTGGGGTTCCCAACGAGCTCGAGATATCTTGATCCATCAATGAACCAAGTAATAATTGCACAACTTATATTGTTCTTGTATATCGCCCCAGGTTCGCTAACTCATCCGTGAAACAATATGACACCAATGTATCTGCCTCTCTTTTGGGGCAAATTTGTATCATTGGCCACAATAAGAAATTTAAATGTAATCCTACGAAACAATATTTAGGGATATACATATGCATCATACAACTCATTCAAAGATCAGAAACAATACAAAGATTATATATATATAGATCCATATGAGAATAAATCAAGGGCCTCATTATTTTTTTCAGAGATGGAGTTGGAGAACCAACATACCAATAGCACAACCTATATTGTTTATGTACTGCCTCAGGTTCAATAACTGACAAGGGGTTAACTCATCAATGCCCATCGTAGATGGACTTAGGTTCGAGGAAGTGGGGAGCGCTGTAGGCATCGATCGGCTAGCAAACAAGCACACGGGGACGCAAGGTTTACCCAGGTTCATGCCTCGTAGATGACCCTACTCCTGCTTGTCTGCTCTTGGAATTATCGAGGGAGTCGAAAGTTACAAGGGGTGTGTAGATGCAATCTGGCAATGGTGTGGAAACTAGGGTTGTGATTGTTCTCCTGCTGCCCCTCCTATCCTTTACATAGATAGGCTAGGTCTCAGGATAGCAGGTCCCTTTAAACTTCTATCTTAAGTTTGCTGTGTGCTGCAAGCAGTCGGATTCTCTGGGTCACATGAATCTTAGCCGGGCCTCAACAACATCATGGGCTTCTTCAATGCTGGACCGTATATGCCAAGGTCGAGTACCTATAAGGTATGCCCATGTCAGTAGCCCCCGAGTGCTGGTTGAATCGCAGATTCGAGTGGAGACTTTATGAAATCTTTGAGTGCATAGTCGAACATGTATTCAAGTGCTTTAATTTGTATCATAGGGATTGTCGATATACATGCCTGATTCATACGATGTAGCGGGATCAGTTAACTGCCTTAGGGAAAAAGAACGCAATCTACTCAAAACTCGAGTCCCCGGACTCAAATTCGGAAAGTGTTGGCGTAATTCGACTCAGACCGCGGGGGTCTTATAGAGTCAAATCCCAGTGTATAAGTGTGAGCACTCGACGCGTCCATCAAGGCTTATTTCATCGTGCCTGCAGGCACGGATTATGTCTGGTAGAGCGCAGCAGATGCGTTGCCAGGCCTTATTCAGGTCTTATCTTCACGCCGTAGACGTGGCATCCAAATTTTTTCATCACGAAGATGATTCGGGTGGCACAAGAGACGCAGTCTCTTTGCAGGGAAAATATGAGGCGGAGTCGCCAAAGCTTTCGAGTGTGGACGTAGTCAACACACAGTTATGTGTAAGAAAAAATCGTAGGGTGCGTGACCAGCACTCCCTATGGGAGTATCCCCCGAGTGCATATTTGAGTCTTTTGCTTGTTTTAGTCGAATATGCTTTCGGCACTCCCTATGGGAGGAACCCTGAGTCCATACTCGAATCGTTGATTAATTCAGAGAGATACTGGGTTTGTAACAGTCCTCAAACAACTTACAACTGTGAATTACAGCAGTTTATTACAATCCTCGGTAAACTTGACAGTAATAAAATGAGGCATAAAATTTGCACGCACTAAACACAACCGAAATTGTAACCAACCTAAACAATATCTAAACCAGATCACACCTATTGTAAATAGCGGTAACTCACCCGCAATTAGCCAGAACTACTTCTTCCTCGGTAGTAGGATCTGCCATCCTCCATGATGCTCAGCTTGTCAGCGACGGAGGCGGGCTAGAGCCTCGCTGAAGGGAATATGCCCTGAGAGGCAATAATAAAGTTGTTATTGTACATATTCCAAGTATATGATAGATGTTTATTTTGCATGCTATAATTGTATTAATTTGGAAACGTTAATAAATGTGTGTTTAATAAACAAAAGGAAAGTTCCTAGTTATGCCTCTCTTATAAACTAGCTCGTTGATTAACAAGATCATCAAGGTTTCCTGATCATGGACATTAGGTGTTGTTAATAACGAGGTTAGATCATTAGTAGAATGATGTGATGAACATTCATCTGAAGTATAGCATTATGATCAAAGTCATTGTGTTTATATTGCTATAACATCTAACAAAGTAATCCTAGTCCTTAGACCATGACATCATGTTAATCACTAATACTGGAAGAGTATCTTGATAACATCAAATATCACACCATGAAAGGGTGATTATAAAGGTGGGTTCAGTGCTACGAAAGTGTTATGTAGAGGATCATGGATCAAGAGTGGGATTTGTCCATCCCGATGACGGATAGATATTCTCTAGGCCCTCTCGGTGATATCAAATTGGTTTGCTTGCAAGCAAGTGATGAGATCACTAGAATGTTATATCACGGGAACGAGAAAAGAGTACATGTCGGTAACGAGATCAAACTAGGTATGGAGATACCGATGATCGAATCTTGGACATGTAATATATCGCGAGACAAAGGGATTTAGTTACTAGCGTTAAAGGTTCTCATGATCACAGAAGTCATCGTAGAATGTGTAGGAGTCAGTATCTCTAGGTCCCGCTTCTGATTATTGATCTGAGAGGGGTCTCGATCATGTCTGCATTATTCACGAACTATAGGGTGACACACTTAAGGGACACGAACACCATTTGGAGAAAATATGTTTCAAACGAATGAATTGCAAAGCGCTGGAATTATTTCAATAGACACCGAAACTGTTTCGGGTGAAATTGCTGAAATTAGTTCTGCATGTAATATTGAAATGTTGCAGGGGGTTTTATGTGAATGTTTGTTAATTAAAGTAATTAACAAAATTCTGAATAAAATTAATAAAAGAGTTTTATTTAATGACAAAGCATTAAATTTGGAGAAAATTAATGCATTTAAAGTCGAGACTTTAAAAGAGAATGTGAAGGGGCATTTTAATGTGGAGGGAGTTACCACCACATGAATGGGAGGGGTGAGGGGTCACCCCCCATGATGTGCCAGCCATGGAGAGGGGTATCCCCTCCTCCTATAAAAGGCCACCCCTGTCGTCGGATTGATGACAAGTACGCCATGAGGGGGTCCTCGAGGCGTGCGGAAGAGAGGGGTGTGAGGTGTACGGTGTTCCTGGACGGTGAGCACACAAGTTTACCCAGGTTCGAATCCACCGGCTTTGGACGGATCCTACTCTTGCTTAGCAATCCAGTAATATGGCAGAGCCGGAATATGGGTTATAAGGGGTTCGCCTGTGCGAGTTGAGATTGTAGACTATTGGGTGCCATAAAGGCTCTCCCTAGGACAGCTTATATAGATATCCGGCCTAGGATTTACAGGAGATATCTATCTGGCTACGTCTAAGAGTCGGCTACAGAGTACATCTTGAACTACAAGTAACACTATGGGCCTATGTAGGTAAATCTTCTAGGCCTTCCCGTAGCCGGATTGGACTCCGTCTCTTCTCCCTGACTGGGCCGCCCATGAAGCAAAGCTCTTACCCGAAGTGGGCCACCCTGGTCAGTGAGGAACTGTTGAGGATACCCGGAAAGTATATCCCCAATAGTAGCCCTGGAAGTCTCCAAGATCCAAAGTCAGATTCATCATCATCTAGCTTGATCTTTGGCTTGCAGAATCTTGAAGGGTTCCTGAAACTTCAAAACAAAAGATATGATCTGGGTCTCAAAAATAAGTCGGACCTTTCAGCACATTAGTCGTGTTTCTAGCTCGTAATTCAAACTAAGCCGGAACTTGGTCTCTGACGTCATCTGACCCTAGTCATGGTCAAGTCACGTCACTGATAGAAATTTCCTGTCAGCACGACCGTTGGTGGGCCTGCCTTTCGCGGAACCGAGGCGCCATTTCAATGCATGCGTGGAGATGGAGGCGGCATAATCATCGCGTGGGGGTTTCCCAGTTCTTTCCACGACGCGTGGCGTTTTTACTATAACATTTGCACGAATCTTGGCGCAGCTTGGCGGTTTATAAGGGGTGAGGATTTCTTTTCCTCATCTTCTTCACCTATTCCCAGTGCCGCTTCCTTCTCCCCTACTTCTCCCACGTGCACAGAGCTCCCTTGCCTCCGAAAATTCGTAGCGCGCCCATCCAAGGTCACCAACGCACCAGAAAAATGGCTTCCACATGATCCTCCGACGCAGCAGCGATGGCAGCAACGGCAACAACGACGGAAAAGGAGAGCAATCGCGGGGTCTAGATCCCGTGCATCCTCAACGACGACAATCTCCATGTCATAGAAGAGGAAGGGATCCTCCGCGCCGGCGACTGGAGGAGCCGCTTCGGTGAAGCCATCCCCAACCCTTGCAACGGCGAGCGGGTGCACTTCGGCACTCACCTAGATAGAGATTTATCCTTTCCTCCCTCAGATTTCTTTTCTGAGGTGATAGATCATTATAGTGTTCAACTTCACCATCTCCCCCCGAACTCCATCTTAGAGATGTGTGCTTATGCATCTTTGTGCGAGGGGTATCTCGGCATTAGGCCGAGTCTCACTCTTTTCGGTACTATTTCCACGTCCGGAGAAATTCCATTACCGCCGGTAATCCTTACATTACCGATACGATTAGTTTTTTAGTTAGGCGTGAGCGTGTTTATCCTCGGATTTTAGCTAGTGAGTCGGTCAAACAATGGCCGGCTACCTTTTTCTATCATAAGGATATTCCTGCTCCCGACAAAGCTACTGCATTGCTGGCTTTCGTCGATGGAGCTGCCACGCCTCAAGCCTCTTGGGATGAGGTCGCTCCGGCTCTCAGTGACGATCTGCTTCCCGCCAAGAGGCAGATTGAATATCTGATGAAGCACAAGGGCCTGAGAGGGTCCGACTTGGTCTAGTGTTGGGTTTCTCACCGGATCCAACCTCTCCAACACCACGGTGACCGACTAATGCATTCCATCACGACGTCGAAAAAGGACTCCCTCCGCATCAGCTCCAAGGCCTTAAAGACGCAAGATTATATAAGCCAAATCAAATGGCTGATAAGGGAGCGGATTCAGAGGAAGATTCCGGATCTATCCCTGGACATGCATACAGCGGAAGATCCCGTTGTGCTGGTAAGCTTTAGCAACAACCCTTTTATGTGTTTTATCTTTAAGTTATTTCGCAATACTAACATACTATGTTCTTTTCAGCTTGCTGACCTCCCCGAGTGGGAATTAGCTCCTATCGAGGGATATTCTCCCGAGTTCTCTCAGGAGGAGGAATTGGTCCCACTGCTGGACATTGTGCCTAGGAAGCGCAAAGCTCCGACAGTGGCTATCGGCACAAGGGAAGTGCTAGTTGTGAAGAGGTAACTTTCCTCACAACTTCCGCCTTTGTACTTTATTCGTGATTTCTTCCGAGATGTAATGTTCTTTGTTCTATTACCTTCGCAGAGCTAAACAACTTATCAACGGCAAGGGGAAGGGAACTACTTCAAAGCCTCTTCATCAGACAAAGCTAACTTTGGCTTCTCCTTCCGTGGCTCCTCCGACTCCTGCCCCTCAACCTTCTGCAGCACCGGAGATTACTCCATCTCTGATCGTTGCAGAAGATCCGGCTTCCTCAACAGAGCCAGTGATCCTTGAGTCGCAGACTGATGTCACCATGGGTGACTTAGGTTTTGATAAGGGTGAACCCTCTTCGGGTAATGATCCCTCGGCAGAAGTTTTCACCGATAACCTCCTGAGCTATCCGAGACTTGCCAAATTTGTCTTATCTCGGAAATCTGCAGAGGAGATCCAACGGTTGGCCAAGGAATGCCTTGAAAGCCGAACCTATTCTGCCGAAGAACAAGCACAAGAAGCGGAGGACGTCAAGTACTCCGAACTTCTCAAAAAAGTCCGCCTTCGCGACGATGTGTGTTACCATCTCCACCAAGTGATCCCGCTCACCCTTGCCGAGAAGGTTACCACTGAAGTGAACATGTGCCTGAGCAAGCTCACACGTGAACATCATGTAAGTTGGAATTCGAACTCATGTTTTTTCCTTTATTGTACTTTATATCATATCCTCTAGCCCCCAAGCATGAAGTTGGATAGACAATCCGGATTTATGCTTCCTTAGGATGCCAAAGAATGAACTAGTGTAGCCCCCAAGGCTCGTGCTGATATTAGCTACAATATTAGCCCGAGTCTTTAGTAGACTTCTGACTCTGGGTATTCTAACTTACAGAAAGTTAATTCATATAACCAGGAATTGTTGAAGAATGTCTGCAACAAGCGGAGATAGTTTAAAGCTCTCCGACTTGAAAAAGTTGAATTAAAAGTTTCTAAGGATGAGGCCAAAAGGTAAACATTCCGAGACTCAAACCTTGTTTTGTGTTTTCATGGTCGAATATTTTTGTTGAACTGTTGTTCTTTTGACTTACAGCACTGGTAAAGCAGTCCTATGCTACGATTGAAGAAGCCGAGAATCTGAAGACCTTGGTGGTGGAAAACAAAGATCTCCGCTGAGAGCTACACCAGCTCAAGGTGGATCATGAGAAGAGCATTTCTCAAGTTCTCGAATCCCCCTCCATGGCCACCGTGGAGCGTGACCGCAAGATTGCACTCCACGAGAAGAAAATCTCGGATCTTACCAATGACTTGTTCAGAGAGAGGGACATTTCCGTGGAGCTCCGAGCTGAACTGCAGAGTCTTCGTGAAGAGAAGGCTGATGTCTACGCACTTGTATTCTTGTAGACAGTTGTTGGGCCTCCAAGTACAGAGGTTTGTAGAACAGCAGCAAGTTTTTCCTTAAGTGGATTACCCAAGGTTTATCAAACTCAGGGAGGAAGTGGTCAAAGGTATTCCCTCTCAAGCAACCCTGCAATCAAGATACAAGAAGTCTCTTGTGTCCCCAACACACCCAATACACTTGTCAGGTGTATAGGTGCACTAGTTCGGGGAAGAGATAGTGAAACACAAGTGGGATGGATAAATATAAGTGGTAACGGTGATAGAAAATAACTTGATGGCGTGGAAGAG
Source organism: Avena eriantha (assembly GCA_910589775.1). Lineage (NCBI taxonomy): Eukaryota > Viridiplantae > Streptophyta > Magnoliopsida > Poales > Poaceae > Avena > Avena eriantha. The sequence goes on from OU342744.1 coordinate 162,195,426, forward strand.
ACTAAAAGGAAACTGAAATAAAGATGGCAACAAGCAAACATGTAACAGATCTAGTAGGAAACGGTGTATCAATGCTTAGAAGCAAGGCCTAGGGATCATACTTTCACTAGTGAACACTCTCTCATAAATATATCCTCTCTTTATGATACTACTCTTAACTACTCTCTGGTTGAACACCCTAATCGTTGGTAGGGCTATAAAACACTCCTCAAAGTAAGCCTTTCCCATGTAGAAAACCCCAAACTGTCACCTTGAGCACTAGATGGTTCCAACAAACACCACAATTTCAGAAAGACATCCAACTCCAAATTTAACTCATAGCAAGTATTTGTAATCTCTAGCCTAAGTGCCACCATGGTGAGCACGCTATCACTTTCACACACATGGGGAGAGCAGAGATTCATTAAAGCACTTGAGTAGCAGAATAGATCTATAGATTACATGCTCATGATCATAATATGATCATGCATAGAGAGAGAGATGAACACATAGCTACCGGTAGAACCCTTAGCCTCGAGAGAGAACTACTCCCTCCTCATCATGGGAATCAGCAATGGTGATGGAGATGGTGGTGGAGATCGATGGAGATGGCTCCGGGGGCACTTCCCCGTCCCGGCAGGGTGCCGGAACAGAGACTTTCTGTCCCCCGAATCTCCCCTTCGGTGGCGGTGGCGCTGTGGAACTTTTCATGGCTGGAGGCTTGATGATTTGGGGTTTATGCCTCGGGAGGCTACTTATAGGTCACAGGGAAAGGTCGGTGGGCGGCCAGGGGGCCCACACCATGCCCTGGCACGGCCTAGGTGGACCAGCGCCATGGGGTGGTGTGGCCACCCTGTGGCCCCTCTCCAGCTCTCCTTCTGGCTCCGTGAGTCTTCCGGGAAAATAGTAACTTTGGCTTTTGTCCCGTCCAATTCCGAGAATATTCATTTTCTGACTTCCTGGAACCAAAAACAGCAGAAAACAGGCAACTGGTACTGTGGCTCTTGTTAATAGGTTAGTCTAATAAATCATATGAAAAGTACTCCAAAGTGTGGACAAAACATAAGAAAGTAGATAAAACCAAGCATGGAACATCAAAAATTATAGATACATTTGCAATGTATCAACATCCCCAAGCTTAACTCATGCTCGTCCTCGAGTGGGTAAGTGATAAAAAGAAAGAATAATTTTTGAGGTGACATGCACCATCAAAGCCTTGATCAAAGTATTTGCCAAACATTCAAAGCTGGGACCATAGTACTTCAATCATAGCATGAAAGACAAAGTTCTAGCAATAAGACAAAGAAACTATGATGCAACATGAAAAGGCACAAACAAAAGATTCATGAATAATAATGCTTTGCAAGACGTTTGTTTGTTTCACATAAAGAAAACATAGCATAATAGTATTCATCTTGTCCCTCATAGAGTAGCAAATATAAATGCATAGGACACCTTCAAAGTTCATAAGAGTGACTAGATACAAATAGTTTAAAACAAGCAATATCAAGGTATGCATCAATAAACAAGTCTTGGGACAATGCACATAGAACTAAGAATGGCCACTATGCTCTAAAGTAGGTGCATAAAGATAGAAGGTGGAGACTCAATATAATGGTGGAAGAAAGGCCTTTATAAAAGGAAGTAGGGATTCAAGTCTCATAAAGAGCTTCCAAAAATTATGGTACTTGTAGCTTTCAGCTCTCATTGCCCCTATCATAAGCATCTTTAAGGTGATTAAGGTTAAAGTAACACAACTAAGAGGATATGCTTGACAAGTTATAAACCGAAATCTCATGCCCCTTACTTACGAAGACCGATCCTCGTGCTACTCAACTTCAGTCACGAGTAAGCTCTTGTCATTGTAAGTACATGTGTATCATTAAGAACCGCCAACAGGGTACCCCTTGCACATGATACGGGAGCTTTCCCATAATCAAAATGACAAGGCAAGCAGACAATGAGCATCTCAGCGATCTTTTTATTTGCTATTTGCATAGGTTTTTATTGAGGATGCTTCATAGAGTGCTCATTATGGTGATGCTGCAAGTTTCCACCATGATTAGGCATGGCTTAGGCTAGCAGCCCAGGCGTTCCTCTAACACACATACAAACTCCATGATATTACAAGTTCCACTTTTATTTCACACCGTCGGGATCCGTAAGCAAAAGAACATGATATCAATGGGGTACAAAGTACAAGTGCAATGTTGAAAGCATTCCCCATGGTACATGGTTCTGCTAATTTCAACTTATAAAGGGCAAGCATATACGCAACAAAGAAGGACCCAGTTTTTCAAGTTTATTAGATGCAAAAATTAAAGTGTGCCATCAAGTTCGTGAGAGCTTTAATCACTAGTTTTCTCATAACAAGTTTACTTTGGAAGGTAAAAAAAAGCATGAATATACTTGGAATAGCATAAGTTAGTAGGTAGGTATGGTGGAGTCTTTGGAATAACTTGGTTTAGGGAGTTGTATGCATGAGTGGAACTCATACTTTGTTGTGGAGGCTAGCAAAAGACTGGGAGCGACAAACTAAGAGAGCAATAATGGCCATAATCATGCAGAGCGACAAAACATCTTTGATCAAAGCATAAACTAATACTACAAGTTGAAAACTAAAGGATAATAAAGGCTAATGGTGACTTTAGATATTCATAACATGGTGTGAGCATGCGCCAAGTCAGCCCAAATAAAGCATCAAAGGAGAATACGACTATACTATGCTTTAATATGCTAAAACAACACATGATTCATCCAAGGCACATTAAGCAATCTCAATGGTTTATAACAAGTCATGATACAACAAAGAATGCTAAGCATAAAGCCAAAACAATATCAAGCATGGCATGACAAAACATAGGTCACAGTCAAAAACAAGCTCCTTTTACCACTTAAGCATGAACTTTCCTACTCTTTCCAATCCAAACCAAACTATTTGAAAACCAATGTATGAAAGAGGGGGGGTACAATTAATTTATTCAGAAAACTAAGAAAACCAAGCAAACTAAAAACCAAAACGAAAAAGAAAAATAAGACGCTCCAAGAACAACACATCTGTGCATGAAACAATAAAAATAAAGCGTTTGGAAGAAACCTGGGATTTTTATTGATGAAGAAGGGGATGCCTTGGGCATCCCCAAGCTTTGACGCTTGTAATTTTTTGGATATTCCTTGGGGTGACACGTGTGGCATCCCCAAGCTTGAGCTTTAGTCCATTCTTCATCTCATTACTCACTCCTTCCATACACCTGAAATTTTTCTTTCATACAAAACTTCACACAATCTTTATTAGCAACATTAGTGCACTCAAGATAAAAGGTCTTAAGGTTCAGTTCCAACACCAAATAAAATTCCATTATAAAACTAGCTACTGTAGCACTTCCCTCAAAAAGCTCAATTCCCAAAAAGAACTCAAAAAGGAACCAACAAGAAGCAAATGCAAATAATGGCAGAAATCTGTCAAAACAGACCAGCAGGTAAATACAAAACATTTCGAAGACCTTATGTTGCTCAAATCAAAAAGTGTTGAACTAACGGAAGTTAGATAACAACCTGGGGAAGAAGCACAAAAATTCACGCCTAGAAAATACGTTCAGAGATTTCACACGAATTTTTACGGTGAAGCACAGAAATCTGTTTCGGGACAGCAACTTTCCCAATCATTACTTCTCTCTCATTAGAGGTTACTCTTGGCACAAAAAGCAAATAAAAAGGATAAGGAGCGGTGATTACATAGGTAATAACTTTCAAGAGTCATCTAAAACTTTTGGGTTATCTCCCAATAAGTACTTTTATTTAACGCCTTTAAGTTAGGCATGATAGTTTGAGAAAATGCTCACATAAAAATATGAATTCAAGTAAAAGAGAGCATCAAGAAGAAAATTCAAAGAACATTTAAGTCTAACCCACTTCCTATGGATAGGAATCTTGTAAAGAAACAAATCATGAAAGCACAAAGCAATAAGCATAGGAAAGCAAAACAAGTGCAACTTCAAAAATTTCAACATAAAGAGGGGAAACTTAATATTATTGAGATGCATAAAACTATGTTTCCCTCTCTCATAATAACTTTCAGTAGCATCATGAATAAAATTAACAATATAACTACCACATAAAACATTCTTATCATGAGCCACATGCATAAAATCATTATTACTCTCCACATAAGAATAGTCATTCTTATTAATTGTAGTGGGAGAAAATTCAACAAAAGAGCTATCATTATTATTCTCATCACCATAATCATCAAATATAGGAGGCATATTGTAATCATAATTAATTTTCTCCTCAATAGTAGGTGGACTGAAAATAACATATTCATCATTGTAATCATCATATATCGGAGGCATAGTATCATCAAAGTAAATTTTCTCATGCGTGCTTGGGGGAATAAAAATATCATGCTCATCAAAACCATCTTCCCCAATCTTAGACTTTTCCATAGCATTAGCAATAATGGTGTCCAAAAAATTCATACTAATGAAGGGAATATGCCCGAGAGGCAATAATAAAATGGTTATTATCTTATTCCATGTTTATGATAAATGTTTATTTTGCATGCTATAATTATATTGATCGGAAACGTCAATACATGTGTGTTTAATAAACAAAAAGGTTTCCTAGTTATGCCTCTCTTATAGATTAGCTCGTTGATTAACAAGATGATCAAGGTTTCCTGATCATGGACATTGGATGTTGTTAATAACGAGGTCACAACATTGGTGGAATGATGTGATGAACATTCATCCGAAGTATAGCATTGCGATCAAATTCATTATGTTTATATTGCTATAACATCATACGTAGTAATCTTTATCCTTAGACCATGAGATCATGTTAATTGCTAACACCGGAAGAGTATCTTGATAACATCAAACGTCACACCGTAACATGGTGACTATAAAGATGGGTTCAGTGCTACGAAGGTGTTATGTTGAGGCTCATGGATCAAGAGTGGAACTTTTCAATCCCGATGACGGATAGATATACTCTGGGCCCTCTCGGTGATATCACATTAAGATAGCTTGCAAGCAAGTGATGTGATCACTAGAATGTTATATCACGGGAACGAGAAAAGAGTGCATGTCGGTAACGAGATCAAACTAGGTATGGATATACCGATGATCGAATCTCGGACATGTAATATATCGCGAGACAAAGGTATTTAGATACAAGCGTTAAAGGTTTTCACGATCACAGAAGTCATCGTTGAATGTGTAGGAGTCAGTATGGATCTCTAGGTCCCGCTACTGATTATTGATCGGAGAGGGGTCTTGATCATCTCTACATTATTCGTGAACCGTAGGGTGACACACTTAAGGGATACCGACACCATTTGGAGCAAATATGTTTCAGATAAAAATTTAAGAAAGCGCTGGAATTATTTCAATAGACACAGAAACTGTTTCGGCTGAAATTGCTAAAATTGGTTCTCCATGTAATATTGAAATGTTGCACGGGGTTTTATGTGAATGTTTGTTAATTAAAGTAATTAACAAAATTCTGAATAAAAATAATAAAAGAGTTTTATTAAATGAGAGAGCATTAAATTTGGAGAAATTTAATGCATTTAAAGTGGAGACTTTAAAAGGGAATGTGAAGAGGCATTTTAATGTGGAGCGGTTACCACCACATGAATGGAGGAGGTGAAGAGACACCTCCTCCATGCGCCGGCCATGAAGGAGGGGCACCCCCCCTCCTCCTATAAAAGGCCACCCTCTCCTCACTTCTCAAACACACCTCCTTGTGAAGGATCTCTCTCTCCCTCTAGTATTATTCCCCCATGGTCTCGGATTAGCGAGATACATGTTCCCATTGGCTTTATCTGGAAAGGATTTGCTGCTTCCGCTGCTTTGCTGGAGCGAGGGACGGAGGTTGTCGGGGTACCGGACGTGTGTGCGATCACGGATGCACGCTGCTTTGCGGTGCTGGACTTGGTGCTGCTGGAGCTAGATCTGATGGACGTGCTGGAGCCGGACCTGCTGGACTTCCTCATGGTCTTGAGATCGGCAAGTGTACGACTACATCAACCACGAGTTCCTACTCGTTAACAAAACTCTTTGTCTTCGAGGGTAAGTTCTCGTTGGATGTATGTCCACCCGTTGCTTTGTACCTAGTAGATAGATCTTGGCGTGTAGTTCACATCGTAGGAAATTTTTTGTTTTCTATGTTGCAGACCCAACAGTGGTATCAGAGCCTGATCTATGCGTAGGTGCTTTGCACGGGTAGGACACATATGTTTATATATGGGTGATGATGATCATGTTATTGCATCTTCTATGTATTTTGGATATTGGTGGCATAGTGGGATGAAGCGGCCCGGACCAACCTTACATGTCATCGTACATGAGACCGGTTCCACGACTGACATGCAACTTGTTTTGCATAAGTGGCTGGCGGGTGTCTGTCTCTCCTACTATAGTCAATATCTGATTTACAACGTGTTGCTAATAACTTGGTTATCCTCGTTGTGGTTCATGTTCGTAGGTAAGAACGGTTCTATCTCCGAAAGCCCTAAGCCACGTAAAACTTGCAATTGATAAATTAGAGGCGTCTAGTTTAGATCGTTGTTGGGCTAGTGTCTTGATATGGTATTGTTGTAAGTAGATGTATAATAGATACTCTTACAACACACTCAACGTGTAAGTTCCATAGACCTTGGCCTTACACACAAAGGAATGATAGAGATCATACCACGATGCAAATGATAGAGATCAAATGCATGGAGCATATCATCTCACTTTACACATTAGATGTTAGCATCTTATACTGCTAGTTTGGCACTTTCTGTAGCATTGTAAGATGATCCCTCATTTAGATATCAAGATAAAAATGTGTTCTTCCTTAAGTATGCACCGTTTTGTGGATCGTATTTCGAGACATCACGTGATGATCGGGTGTACTCGAATCTACGCTTTCATAGGAACGGGTGTAAGACAGTTTTACACACACGAATACTAAGGTTCTTACTTGGCGAGCCTAGCATGTACAGACATGGCCTCGGAACACGGACCGAATGGTTAAGCATGAGTCATATAGTTGATATGATGCCCATATAGATGCTCGCCTTTGAAGCTACATCAACTCACGTGATGATCGGACTTGGTGTAGTGGATTTGGTTCATGTAATCACCAAAAAGACACGAGGGATGTCGTTTTTGAGTGGGAGTTCATTAGTAATTTGGATTAGTCGAACTCAATTTGTCATAAATTAAATCAAAGTGAATTTGCATAGTTTGTTGTAGTCAATTGCATTCGTTTTCTACCTTAGGCTTAGTTTTTATTTGAGATAATAGAACTATAGAATTCTGGATATTTATTTTACGAACTGGTATCATATAGTTTTGAATGTCAATTTAAAGTTTATAAGTCCTATTGCAAACTTTCATAAAACTCTATTTACTCCATGAAGTTTAATAAGTAGTATTAAATCAAGAGTAAAAATTCCAATGTTAGTATCTAAAGTATCATGTTTGCCTCCATGATTATTGATATTCAAAAAGTTGTTTTAATATAAAGATTATATTGGAGCTGAAAATTGTTTCAGAAACCATCATGTGTGAAAGATATTGTGATATCTGAAACAATGTTTTTTTGGTTGCATTATGATAGAGTATAATTTAGCAAAATACATGTTCTCATATTGTATGTGAATTTGTGAAGGATGGAGATGCTAGGCATCCAAATCTACCAACAAGGTTTTGAGAACTGATATTATACTCGTGATTCTTCCTTATAAGCTATAGTAGCTTGATCATGTAAGTTGTCAATATAAGGATGAATAGAAGATGTAAGTAAAATGTTTACTACACTAATAGATTACTAAAGAATGAATTTTTGAAAGAACACCAAACATTTGATGATGGTGATCCACTTCAAAGTGCAAGTCCAAAGGTATTAGTATTTGACTATATACGCTTTGAACCATGTGTCATGTTGATGACACCACTATTTATGTTGATAGATTCTTTTAAAAGAAAAGGAATTGCTGAAAGAGAATATATAAAATATTTGGCAGAAAATAAAGGTTGGAGATGTCCAACTTAGGTATATAGAAGATATACATGTTATGGCTGTATTCCTTGCTTGTTAAACAATGTGGTTCTTAGGTATTGGATACCGGTATTGGATACCGAATTGGTTGGTATGAAGTGTCATACAAGACAACGCAATTCATGAACTACAATGGCCTAAGTAACTAGCAAGAGAATGAGTGATGATGTTCATCGAAAACAAATAAAGTCTTATTGTGTTTTTCGTTGTCATCAAACCAAGCCTTCAAGATTTGTTTAAATAATTTTTATTTTGTTCCGGTATTATGAGAACAATGGCTGTTCAAATAATTACCGCATTCCATAAAGGATGGATGAACTTTTACAAGTCTAGTTGGAGAAATCACATCCATAAACACTATTGCTAAAATGTCACAAGACAAATGATTGAAAGATCACTTATGAAGTGACATCGCTGTTTAAATTATATTTGAAAGAAAACATGAAGAAACTCCATGTTGATGGATTTTTGGAGTCTTTGATTTTGATCAATTGACGCATGTGAGACATTCCTCGAGATAATTGAAACTCCGTCCATAGGCCAGAGAGGAATGGATGACTAGCTTATTGGAAATTGTGCATGCTGATGTGCATAGTCCATTATGTGTAGCCATATGCGATGGATCTTTTTGCTTCATATGCTTTCTTCAAAAATTTGAGTGAATATATCTGTATATTTACTTAATAAGGAAGAAGTATGAAACATTTGAAAGTTGTTCAAAGACTTTCAAGATGAAGTGAAAAATCATTGTAACAAGAAAATAAAAGAGTTTATGATTTGATCGTAAAGGAAGATATTTGAGTTACATGTTTAGCAAAACACCTAAGATTTGATGAATTGTTCCATGAATTTGGATTTCCCGGTAAACCATAGGAGTATGGCATATTCGAGAGATGAAATCAAACCATGTTTGATATGGTAAGATCAAAGGTGTCATTTATAAAACTGCCATTATGTTTTAAAGATTGAAGCTTTAGAGACTACCGCATTTACACTGAAAAGAGCACCATCGTGATCCGTTGAAATGACACCATATAAGTTATGGTTTGGGATAAAACCCGAATTGTCTTTTCTTAAATTTTGGTATGCTATGCATAAGTAAAATGTTTACAACCAAAGTCGGATAAACACGTCTTTGTAGGTTATCCCAAAGAATTTGTTGGGAATTTCTCCATAACACCAAGGACAAAAGAGTTTGTTACTTGGAACGTCAAGTTTCTTGAGAAGGAATTTTTCGCGAAAAGTTAAGTGGGAGGGCAATAGAACTTTGATAAGGTTGTTGAACCTTAGCTATATGTGCTAAGTAGCGCAGCGCCGGAAAGTGTCCCGGTGGCAGCCACAATGCTCATGGCTCTCGTGATTACAAAAGGTGTGATCTCGGAGATTAGAGTTCCTATAGAACCGTGTGGGTCGGTAAGAATCAAATAGTAAGATTTGATAAGCAAGTCGTTATTGTTTTGACAATGATGAACCGACTACATGCAAAGAAGCGATGATGGGCCCTGACTCCATAAAATGACTAGAAGTCATAGAATCCGTGATAGTATCCATACACGAGAAATCAAGTTTCTGAACTTGGAAGACCCTCCGGAAAGGCGTGAAGCCTATCGATCGGGTTTGGATCTATAAAGAAATAAGACATGGATGTTTAACATCTATGAAATAGTCGACATGTCGGAAAGAAGTTTACGACAATGTTCAAGGAGTTGACTATGATAAGATTTGATCTTTCATGGCCATATATAGTCTCGACAGATTAATGTAGCAACCACTACATATAATTTGGTATATGGTAGTTGAATAAACAAAACAAGGTTCTTCTAATAGAACGGTAACCTAGGACATGTACATGACATGGGCCGAAGGGTTTTGTTAATTCAAAGGGTGCTAAAAGGGCATGCAAACTTCAATAGTTGAAGTAAGCATAGCGGAGTTGGAATCTTCACCATGATGAAACTGTTAAAAGAGTTTAAATTCATCGGAGATGATGAAGATGCTTGCATTTGCAAGAAATTAAGTGGGAGCGCTGAGACATATTTCTAATACATTATGTAGAGGGCATATTGTTGATTGGAAATGATGTATCTTGTATTGACACAAGTTAAGAATTTCATTAAAATAAGATTTCGATGAAAGACTTGGGCAAACCCGGAATATTTGGCATCAATATCTATATGGATAGATTAAGGCACAAATATGGTTGTGCCAGACATACATATATGAGATATTGAAAGGGTTCAATATGGAAACAACAAGAAAGGTTCTTGCTGCATGGAAATGATTGTATCAAAATTCAAGTGTTTCAACACTTGGTGAGTAAAATCACATGAAGATTTTGATCGATTATACCATGATATGTATATATCCAGAATGTCCTATGCTCTAAATGTTATGAGCATATACCAGAATGATTCATAAGATGATCATTGGACAATAGTAAAGATATTCTTATGAGCTTTGGAAGAACTAAGAATATATAATGTATAAGTGACAAATAGTTAAAGGTAGTTCATTGTAAAGTGTTACATTGATACTAGTTTTGTCACAAGATACAAATTAAATTTGTCTCAATTTAGACTATGGGTGGCACAATGTAATGGAAAGGATGTTCCATGATGGATTTGGATGAGTTCCAAAGTTGAGACATTGTGACGGATACTATAACAAAAGGCTAAGTATATAACTGCTATAGTAGCAGCAAAGGAGGGCATTTGTGTTAAGTAGTTTGTTATCAAACTAGGTGTGGTTCAAAGGGGGTTAATACTATGAAGATATATTGTGTGACAATAATATCAACATATTTTGAGCCGAACGAACTAAAGGTCTCACCAAAGGACCAAATTTATACAATGCCATCTCATTTGAGAATGAGTGATGTGTAGAGACGCAAAGACATGCAAATACACACGGACCTGAAACTTTCAGATCCGGAGATTATGTTAACCACTAGCAATAGCGTATATGCAACACAAGAAAGCCATAGGTGTTCAATACGCAAAGTTTTTCAAACTAGATTATTGACTCTAGTGCAAGTGGGAGACTGAAGGGAATATGCCCGAGAGGCAATAATAAAGTGGTTATTATCTTATTCCATGTTTATGATAAATGTTTATTTTGCATGCTATAATTGTATTGATCGGAAACGTCAATACATATGTGTTTAATAAACAAAAAGGGTTCCTAGTTATGCCTCTCTTATAGACTAGCTCGTTGATTAACAAGATGATCAAGGTTTCCTGATCATGGACATTGGATGTTGTTAATAATGAGGTCACAACATTGGTGGAATGATGTGATGAACATTCATACAAAGTATAGCATTACGATCAAAGTCATTATGTTTATATTGCTATAACATCATACAAAGTAATCTTTATCCTTAGACCATGAGATCATGCTAATTGCTAACACCGGAAGAGTATCTTGATAACATCAAACGTCACACCGTAACAGGGTGACTATAAAGATGGGTTTAGTGCTACGGAGGTGTTATGTTGAGGCTCATGGATCAAGAGTGGAACTTGTCAATCCCGATGACGGATAGATATACTCTGGGCCCTCTCGGTGATATCACATTAAGATAGCTTGCAAGCAAGTGATGTGATTACTAGAATGTTATATCACGGGAACAAGAAAAGTGTGCATGTCGGTAACGAGATCAAACTAGGTATGGAGATACCGATGATCGAATCTCGGACATGTAATATATCGCAAGACAAAGGGATTTAGTTACAAGCGTTAAAGGTTCTCACGATCACAGAAGTCATCGTTGAATGTGTAGGACTCAGTACGGATCTCCAGGTCCCGCTGCTGATTATTGATCGGAGAGGGGTCTCGATCATGTCTGCATGATTCTCGAACCATAGGGTGACACACTTAAGGGATACCGACACCTTTTGGAGCAAATATGTTTCAGATAAATATTTAAGAAAGCGCTGGAATTATTTCAATAGACACCGAAACTGTTTCGGGTGAAATTGCTGAAATTGGTTCTGCATGTAATATTGAAATGTTGCAGGGAGTTTTATGTGAATGTTTGTTAATTAAAGTAATTAACAAAATTCTGAATAAAAAATAATAAAAGAGTTTTATTATATGAGAGAGCATTAAATTTGGAGAAATTTAATGCATTTAAAGTGGAGACTTTAAAAGGGAATGTGAAGAGGCATTTTAATGTGGAGGGGTTACCACCACATGAATGGAGGAGGTGAAGGGACACCTCCTCCATGCGCCGGCCATGAAGGAGGGGCACCCCCTCCTCCTATAAAAGTCCACCCTCTCCTCACTTCTCAAACACACCTCCTTGTGAAGGATCTCTCTCCCCCTCTAGTATTATTCCCCCATGGTCTCGGATTAGCGAGATACATGTTCCCGGTGGCTTTATCTGGAAAGGAGTTGCTTCTTTCGCTGCTTTGCTAGAGCGAGGGACGGAGGTTGTCGGGGTACCGGACGTGTGTGCGATCACGGATGCACCGCTGCTTTGCGGTGTTGGACTTGGTGCTGCTGGAGCTGGATCTGGACCTGCTGGACTTCCTCACGATCTTGAGATCGGCAAGTGTACGACTACATCAACCACGAGTTCCTACTCGTTAACAAAACTCGTTGTCTTCGAGGGTAAGTTCTCTTTGGATGTATGTCCACCCGTTGCTTTGTACCTATTAGATAGATCTTGGCGTGTAGTTCACATCATAGGAATTTTTTTGTTTTCTATTCTGTCGACCCAACAACTAACAACATTGCTATTAGCATGCAAATAAAGTTCCATAGGTTTTTTAATTTTCTCTTCAAACACTTCATGTCCTAACTCAAGATAAATACTATAAAGCTCTGTAATTTTGTTGTTGTTTTCCATTAAGCCTAACTAGTGAAAACAAGAACAAAAAGACAAAATTGTAGAATCTAAAGGAAATAACTTCGAGAACTCACACCAGAAAATAGGCGTTTGCCGTGGGAGGTTCTTCTTCTTTAATCCTCCGGTGTGAATACCTTTTACCTTTCCTCCCCAGCAACGGCGCCATAAAATAGCTTGATGTCTACGCACTTCTATTCTTGTAGACAGTTGTTGGGCCTTGAAGTGCAGAGGTTTGTAGAATAGCAGCAAGTTTTCCCTTAAGTGGATTACCCAAGGTTTATCGAACTCAGGGAGGAAGTGGTCAAAGGTATTCCCTCTCAAGCAACCCTGCAATCAAGATACAAGAACTCTCTTGTGTCCCCAGCACACCCAATACACTTGTCAGGTGTATAGGTGCACTAGTTCGGCGAAGAGATAGTGAAACACAAGTGGGATGGATAAATATAAGTGGTAACGGTGATAGAAAATAACTTGATGGTGTGGAAGAGACTAAAAGCAAACTGAAATAAAGATGGCAACAAGCAAACATGTAACAGATCTAGTAGGAAACGGTGTATCAATGCTTAGAAGCAAGGCCTAGGGATCATACTTTCACTAGTGAACACTCTCTCATAAATATATCCTCTCTTTATGATACTACTCTTAACTACTCTCCGGTTGAACACTCTAATCGTTGGTAGGGCTATAACATCTCTCCTTAAAGTAAGCCTTTCCCATCTAGAAAACCCCACACTGTCACCTTGAGCACTAGATGGTTACAACAAACACCACAATTTCATAAAGACATCCAACTCCAAATATAACTCATAACAAGTATTTGTAATCTCTAGCCTAAGTGCCACCATGGTGAGCAAGCTGTCACTTTCACACACATGGGGAGAGCAGAGATTCATTAAAGCACTTGAGTAGCAGAATAGATCTATAGATTACATGCTCATGATCACAATATGATCATGCATAGAGAGAGAGATGAACACATAGCTACCGGTAGAACCCTTAGCCTCGAGAGAGAACTACTCCCTCCTCATCATGGGAATCAGCAATGGTGATGGAGATGGTGGTGGAGATCGATCGAGATGGCTCCGGGGGCACTTCCCCGTCCAGGCAGGGTGCCAGAACAGAGATTTTCTGTCCCCTGAATCTCCCCTTCGGTGGCGGCGGCGCTGTGGAACTTTTCATGGCTAGAGGCTTGTTGATTTAGGGTTTATGCCTCGGGAGGCTTATTATAGGTCAGAGGGCAAGGTCGGTGGGCGCCCAGGGGGCCCACACCATGCCCTGCCGCGGCCTAGGTGGACCCGCGCCATGGGGTGGTGTGGCCACCCTGTGGCCCCTCCCCGGCTCTCCTTCTGGCTCCATGAGTCTTCCGGGAAAATAGTAACTTTGGCTTTTGTCCCGTCCAATTCCGAGAATATTCATTTTCTGACTTCCTAGAACCAAAAACAGCAGAAAACAGGCAACTGGCACTGTGGCTCTTGTTAATAGGTAAGTCCAAGAAATCATATGGAAAGTACTCCAAAGTGTGGACAAAACATAAGAAAGTAGATAAAACCAAGCATGGAACATCAAAAATTATAGATACATTTGCAATGTATCAAAGGCTAAAGTCGATGATGTCATCTTTGGTATGTTTCCATCTTTCGGACTTGTTTACATTCTTCGACTGTTTCAATGTTGGATTTTATTTAACCGTTTTGCGTTATATGCATAGGTCCTCTGAACTTGACGGACTTCGCCTCTGCCGAGCCTCGCACCCACTGGCTTACCCAAGTAGGTGATTTGCTTCATGACTTCCGCCAATCCCTCGAGGATATTGGCGAAGCTCTCAAGGTTCCAGATATGCATAGCATGTCCGACTTTTAGGTGCGAGATAAGGAAAAGGAGATGTCGCAGCTTGTCCAGGACTAGAACATGTCCTACGGGTGATCCGCAGTGCAGAACACTCTCACCATGGTTATGAGCCACCATGGAATCATGGAAATCTGGCAAGTGACAAGAGGGTATTCTACTGTGGACAAAGGCGTCCAGGAGCAAGATATCAAAGCCATCATGGACTCCTGCGCCGGATATGGGTGCCACGTAGCTGATTTGACCAGCTACGACACTCCCTTCTTCACCCGCGTGGACACGCCGCCTCCACCTCCCGAAGAAACAGCTGAAGTTTCTGACGATGATCAAACCATATCGGATTTGAACATCTCGGAACGTTATCAACCAAGGCCAATGTATCTAGCGAGCCGGCAACTCCTACCTCCCCTCCTACATCATAGATCATCAGAAAGAACATATGTGTTATTCTAAAAACATTATGGGTCTGTAAATAAGTAGTATGATACTTCTGCTAGTGCTAAGTTTTTATTTATCTGTTCAGCACTTTTGACTTAAATTTTTGTGTGTCTGAAATGTTTGCACAAGCACTTGTAACTTTTGTCTGTACTTATCATTATCTGGCTTTCTGCCTCGTCCCTTTCGTGAGCCGGCCAAACTTTCAGCACGGAAACTTTGCCAAGCAATGGAGCTCAATTGCTAAACCAGTTTAAACTCAGAAATAAAGCCGGCTTCCAGTACCAACAATTCACTACTCGGAAAATACCCGCATCCGTCAATCAGACAAATAACCAAAGTACAAACTAGGAAATTTAGATTTATACCCGAAGGTATCAATTTTAGAATCGGAAATCTAAACTAGAACAAACATGAGCATAAAGTACTTTCAAGTATTCTGGGATTTTCAACTTTGTGACATGATCATTAAGAAATAAGATGGTAAAAACTTCTCAGAAAAACTTGAGGCAACCAAAACTTTTATTTCTCACAGAACATGTACACATATATGATTACAAAGAAGGATAAACTAATATTAGTTAGGTAGTATGAACCATTGTGTAATACTCGACTAACTAAAAATGGCCCTTCCCATACTGTGGAAAGTTTGTGCTTCCTTTGTTGCACAAGCCGGAGAACCAAATCGCCTTTATTAAAAGACTGGTTTCTGACTCTCTGGCTATGATACTTGCGTAACTTCTGCTGATAGGCTGTTGATCTCATTTCAGCAACGACGCGAACTTCTTCGACTAAGTCGAGATCATTTTGTCGAGGAATCTCGGCATCCTCTTTGATATATGCGGCCACTCTAGGAGAAGTTTGAATCAAATCACTAGGAAGGACTGCTTCTGTGCCATAGACCAAGAAGAAAGGTGTGTATCTAGTTGAACTGTTTGGAGTTGTTCGTAAACTCCATATTATAGAAGGTAATTCCTCTGCCCAAGCCCCCGCAGCACGTCGTAGTGGTGCTTCGAGCCTCGATTTTAGGCCTTGTAGGATTAAACCATTTGCTCTTTCGACTTGTCCATTAGCCTGCGGATGTGCGACTGACGCAATGTCAAGTTGGATATTTTGTTCGTTGCATAATTCGGCAAGTTCTCCCATAGAGAAATTACTCCTGTTGTCCGTGATAATACTATGCGGATAACCATACCGGATTATAACATCCTCGACAAATCTTTTGACTATTGCTCCATCACAACTAGTGACAGGTTTAGCCTCAATCCATTTGGTGAATTTATCCACCATCACTAAGAGGTGAGTAAATCCACTTGGAGCCCGTTTGAATGGTCCTACCATGTCAAGCCCCCAGACCGCAAAAGCCCATGTTATAGGTATTGTTCGCAGCTGATCAGCCAAAATGTGAGCTTGTTTGGCATACTTTTGGCAGCCCTTGCATGTCTTGACCAGTCATTCGGCATCTGCCTTGGCTGTAAGCCAGAAAAAAGCGTGTCGAAAAGCTTTTGCCATTAAAGATTTGGCTGCAGCATGGTGACCACACTCGACTTCGTGGATTTCTCTTAAGATTTCCACTCCTTCTTCCGGAGATACGCAGCGCTGAAAGACCCCAGACACACTCCGCTTATAAAGCTCACCAGTAACTACAGTATAGGCTTTTGCTTGTCGGATGATCTGTCATCTACCAAATAGTCAAGGTAGAGTTGAGTCCAGGTGGGAATTATAGCTAGAACTGCTATCAAAGGTGAGTCGGATTTGGTCGGATATTCCTCGTCCACTCCCTTTATTGAGGGAACTTTGAGGTGCTCTAAAAAAGCGCCATCTGGGACCTCTTTGCGTGCAGAGTCTATTCGAGATAATGCATCTGCTTCCTCATTTTCTGCTCGAGGGATATGTTGAACCTCAAACCCTTCGAACGATTTAGATAAATCGTCCACGACATCTTTATATGCTTCCATGTGCTTATTTGCATTACAGATATCCGACACTTGCTGAGCAACAAGATCAGAATCTCCATAACACATCAAACGTCGGATGCCGATATCCTTAGCAATCTGGATTCCATGGAGTAGTGCTTCATACTCGGCAATATTATTTGTCGCTATGAAGTGGATTTGCAACACGTATAAAAGTTTATCTCCTTGGGGTGATTTGAGCACCACTCCAGCCCCCGAGCCCTCGCGAGTCTTAGACCCATCAAAATATAGGGTCCAATATTCTGACTCTGGGAGGGTCATATTCTCCTTTGTCTCTGTCCAATCAGCAATAAAGTCAGCAAGGATTTAGGATTTGATTGCCGTCCAAGGTTTATACTCAATATCAAAAGCTGAAAGCTCTATGCCCCATTTGGCGACGCGTCCTATGGCGTCACTATTGTTGATTATATCTCTCATGGGAGCTATGCTCACCAGGGTAATTGGATGTTCCTAAAAATAATGTCGTAGCTTACGAGATGCTAAGAACACGTCGTAAGCCAACTTTTGATAGTGCGGATACCGCTGTTTCGATTCTGTTAAGACTTCGCTGAGAAAGTAAGTCCGACGCTGCACCAATTGTTCCTGATTTTCCTTCGGTCTCTCCACTACCATGACAATACTGACGACTTTGTTTGTCGTAGCAAGGTAGAGCAACATCGGTTCGTATGGTTCCAGGGCTACAAGGATGGGAGCAGATGAGAGTACTGCTTTCAGATCTTGTAGTGCAGCTTTAGCTTCGTCGGTCCATAAAAAATTCTTGGTCTTTTTCAGGAGCTTGTATAATGGTGCGGCTCTTTCACCAAGCCGGCTTACAAACCGACTGACTGTGGCAATGCAACCAGTTAGTCTTTGAATGTCCTTCAGGCAAGTTGGCCTGGAAATATTGAGTATAGCCTTGATTTTGTCTCGGTTCACCTCTATGCCTCTTTGAGACACGATAAAACCTAACAATTTTCCGGCTGGTATTCCAAAGAAGCATTTCTTCGGATTAAGCATTATGTTGTATTTTTGTAGATTGGCGAATGTTTCCTCCAAGTCAGAAATCAGGGTTTCCTTCTTTTTGGACATCACCGCAATATCATCCACATATGCATGTACATTGCGTCCGATTTGATCGTGGAGGCTACGCTTCATTGTGCGTTAGCTCCTGTGTTTTTCAGCCCAAAGGGCATCGTAACGAAACAGAAGGTTCCGAAGGGGGTTATGAATGAAGTTTTGACTTTGTCAGATTCCTTCATACGGATTTGGTGATAACCGGAATATGCGTCGAGAAAACATAGGAGTTCCGAGCCTGCCATAGAATCAATAACTTGATCGATCCTAGGTAGAGCGAATGGATCTTTGGGACAAGCCTTGTTCAAGGCGGTATAATCAACACACATCCTTAAATCATTGTTGTCCTTTTTAGGGACCATTACAGGATTGGCCGATCACTCAGTGTGGATGACCTCTTCTATGAATCCGGCTAACTCGAGTCGTGCTAGTTCCTTAGCTATTGCCTTACGCTTTTCATCGTCAAAATGTCGTAAGGACTGTTTGACGGGTTTAGCGTTCGGGTTTACATCTAAAGAGTGCTCGGCAAGTTCCCTAGGTACTCTAGTCATGTCAGATGGCTACCATGCGAAGATATCTTGATTTGCTTTGAGGAACTTGACGAGCGCGCTTTCCTATGCGCTATCTAGGTCTACGCCGATCTGGGTCACCTTGGAGGGGTCATCATCCTTCAACGGTGTCTTCTTCGTCTCTTCTGATGCCTTGAACTCTGTATTTGGCTTTGTCACCTCCTTCTTCGTTGCGGGCATCTTGGACGGATCTATGCTCTTCTTGATTTCCTAGTACTCTTGGGCGTGCAGCACGGCTTCAGCAAAGGCGGCATTTCCATCCTTGCACACTCGTTCTTTCTTCGAGTCTCCCCTGATGGTGATCACGCCGTTGGGACCTGGAATTTTCATCATATTGTAAATGTAACACGGACGAGCCATAAAAGTCTAGTAATCCGGACGTCTGAATATAGCATGGTACGCGCTCTTGAACGGGACCACTTCGAAGGAAAGTGCCTCCATCCGGTAGTTCTTTGGAGTTCCAAAGGTAACATCCAAAGTGATTTCCCCTAGGGAATTTTCTTGTCTTCCTGGGACAACCCCGTGAAAGATCATAGAGCTATGGTTCAGCTGGGTCTCCGAGATTTTCATCAGGCGTAGTGTTTCGACATATAGAATATTAATGCTGCTGCCGCCGTCCATGAGGGTATTGGAGAGACCATTGCCGTCAATAAGTGGATTGACGACTAAGGCGTAGTTTCCTCGCCTGTGCAACTTAGGCGGATGATCAGCACGATCAAAGGTGATTGCCACTTCCGACCAGTCCAAGAATTGAGGGACAACCGGAATTGTTGCATTGAGCTCATGTAGAACTATTTTCTTGACCTTCGCTGGTTGAGATCCGACGAAGGTGACGTAAGTGTCGTTTTTGGTCAGAAAATTTTTCTTCCCTTCCGGCTTGGGATTTGAAGCATCAGCTTCCTCCATGTTAGAATCTTCCTTGGTCTCTTTATCCTTTTTAGGATTCTTCTTTCCCTTCTTCCACTTAGCCCTATAGTCAGCGGTATCATATCTCTTAATGTCGTCATTAAAACGACACTCGGAGTTTGTGTGGGACGAGCCTCCATTGCCATCTAGGTGATGCACACATGGGTTATTGGCAATGTCGGCCCAAGAGTAGGTTTTGCCAGGTTGCTGGTCTCCTCTACCTTGAACTCTTGACGTCCCCCTACCGCGTCCGCGGCCACCGCCACGTCCTCCTCATCCTCCATACCTGAAAGTAGCAGTGACCACTGCCGTTTCCGCGTTGGGCTTTTCTTCTGAGGTATTCTGCGCTTCTGAGCTTGTTGCTTTGGTTGTTTTGCCGACTGTGGCACAGCAAAGGCATTGAGTAATCCCTCTGCGTCGTTGTCAGCATCTGCATACTTGCTCGTTGTTCCTATCATCTCTCCCAAATCAGTGACCTTGTCACACTTCAAGCGATGACGTAGTAAACCGATTGGGAGACCTGCAATGAAAGCTTCAATCGTAGTTTGGTCATTTACTCCTTCACAGGAGTTCTTGGTGTCAATCCATTGTCCGAGATAATCCCGGCAAGTTTCTCCGGATTTCTAGGTGCAACGTTGTAGGTCTCCTACCATACAGGGCCTCCGGTATGTGCCTTCGAAATTCCGAAAGAACACACTTTGCATGTCATACTAGTTGTGGATTGTGTTCTACGGAAGTTCATTGAGCCATGATCGTGCCGTCTTTCACAACATGAGTGGGAGATACCTGGTTGCGACCAGGCTGTTTCCGCCTTTGGCGATACAGCAAGCTTGGAAAAAATCCTGGAGCCACGTATCTAGCCGAGCTATGCCGTCGTAGGCTTGAATATGTCTTGAGATAGAAAATCCTTCCGGGAATTTTGTAACTCTTATGCGTGGTCCCAAGAACTTTAGGCCCACATATATATCATCATTTTCATAGCGCTGCACCTCTATGTTGGAATTAATCTTGTGCCTTGCGTCACTTGGGGATAAAGATCGTCCTGAATGATGGCTATGGCTGCGGTGCCTTGGAGCCGAACTTCGGTTTCTGCCACCACCTCCTCCACCACGACGTCCTCCTTGGCCTCCTTGGGGGCCGTTATGGTGGCTGCTTGGTGGGGAAGGTGGAGCAGCTGGGTTATTTCCGGCTGATCGCCGACCTCCGTCCGAAGCGTCATTACCCCGGTTCCATGGAGGATCTTCATTGTGACGAGCCCCCTGCCGGTTTGACTCGGCACGGTGTCCGTCGTTCCTTTGCCCGTCAGCAGGACGGCTTGCATGTCTAGGAGGTGGCATTCTTTGCTGGTCCTCCTCCCGACGTTTCTCTTTATCTTCTTCCCTGCGATCTTTCGACTCTTGCCGAGGAGGGTTCTTCGGATTCAGTGCAACGATTGCCTCTTGCTCCGCAACTGGGGTAACGTTACGCTAGTCACGTGCAGCTTTGTGGTGCTGTCCTGAAGATCCGGTTCTTGAGTAGTTGTCTTCCCGATGATCGGAACGATGATGTTGTTCCGAAACATGTTGGAGTCTTACGTCAGCCCATGCCGGATCTATGAGACACTGGTCAAAATGGGAGACCAGTTTTTGGCTTCCGGACAGGGCGACCTTTTGTTGTTCCAGACCCTTTTTGAGTAGTTTAATGCCCAAGAGGATCTCCTCTAGGCCTGGATTAGCCGATACGATTTCTCGAGCTACAACGGTGTTTTGTACTGGTGTTGGATACACCTAATCCCTGTTGCTGTCGTGTCAAGGCATCCCATGTTCTCCTCCAAAGAGGACTTTGTGAATCTGCAGGAATTGGTCGTCATGAGTATGACGTTTCTTGGTCTTCTGATGTTGCCTAGAGTTGTACTTCTCCGCAGTTGCCATGCGTTTCTTCTCTTCCTCAAGGTTTTTGGCTTCATCGAGGAGTACTTGGCGACGCGCTTCTAGGGCCTAGGCCCTTTCGTCTAGCTCTTCAGCAGTAAGTTCTGCAGCTATAGGAATAGGTGTGGTTAATGCAGCATCGATGAGTTTACGTGCACCTTCCGTGATCACGTGTCCGTCCACCGACTCTTCTTTGGGCTCGTCTGGGATAAGTGCTCCATCCGAGTCTTCCTCATATTCCTCGGCAATCACCTCCTCTACCGGAGGGTCTTTTGTCGGGGTCTTGTTCTTCTTGTTCTTCTTCTTTGCCTTCTTGGCAGCGCTGGTAGCAAATACAGCTTTGGGCCCGTTTCCCGGGGTCAAACTTTGATCGGTACTTTCGGCCATTTGGTTATTGGGATCATCTTCGAGATCCATGTTGTCCTGCGCTTTGGGAGAGTTTTCTCCGGATCCTTCGTCCATGTCTTCTCCTTCTGCAGCAGCTGTGGAGTTAATCTCCTCTTCATATTCCGCGGAGAAGTTCCGGAAATCTGCCGACGTCATGGAGTCATCCGAAGATGCCGGTAATTCGACGCTTGTTCTGATAGCCTCCAACATAGAGTTGGTGTTATCTCCAGCATCGGCAGAGCCGGATACGGTTCCCACATACCTGACGAAGTGCGATGCGTGCCTCCTGAGATAGTTGTGTCTCTCGCGATCGGCTTACACCTGATGGTCTCAAGAATATTGTCCATGCTTGCGTCTTGCATCATCATGCGTCTTAGTGTGTATCTCAGGAAGGTTCTGTCCGTCCCGGCGTCATCAGAGCGAGAACCAGCGTTGTTGTTATGCTCCTCCTGGATTTCGATCTGGGATTCGGTCTCTCTAGGGAGATCCACTCCAGATTCGACTTGCACTGCCGGGACTGCTTCAGGCTCAGATTTCTCCACTATCTCTGCAACTAGTGCAGGCTGGGTGGGATTAGGGTTTTCTGAGATCCAGAACTCTGCCATCTCCGTGGACAAAGGGGCCCTAGAAATTTCTTCTGCCTCTACCATTACCGCTGGGATGGGTGGGGCAGTTTCAGCGAAATCGATGTAAACATCGATCTCACCGAAAGACATGATGGTGTAGGTGGTCACGACTTCCCGAGACGGAATCCAAGTCTCGTCGAGGACGATGAGAGGGACGTCGCTGGCGTAGAGGATGCCACCGCCGGCGATAGTCTCGCTGATTCCGATTCTTGCAGATTCCGCTCGGAACGCAGATCCGAAGCTCACTTGCCCCACGGTGGGCGCCAACTGTCATCGGATTGATGACAAGTACGCCATGAGGGGGTCCTCGAGGCGTGCGGAAGAGAGGGGTGTGAGGTGTATGGTGTTCTGGGACAGTGAGCACACAAGTTTACCCAGGTTCAAATCCGCCGGCTTTGGACGGATCCAACTCCTGCTTAGCAATCCAGTAATACGACAGAGCCGGAATATGGGTTACAAGGGGTTCGCATGTGTGAGTTGAGATTGTAGACTATTGGGTGCCCTAAAGGCTCTCCCTAGGACAACTTATATAGATATCCGGCCTAGGGTTTATAGGAGAGATCTATCCGGCTACGTCTAAGAGTCGGTTACGGAGTACATCTTGAACTACAAGTAACACTATGGGCCTATGTCGGTAAATATGCTGGGCCTTCCTGTAGCCGGATTGGACTCCGTCTCTTCTCCCTAACTGGGCCGCCTGTGAAGCAAAGCTCTAATCTGAAGTGGGCCACCTTGGTCAATGAGGAACTGTTGAGGATACCCAGAAAGTATATCCCCAACAACCCCTCTCACCCTTCTTCCTTACACCTCCTCGTGAAGGATCTCTCTCCCCCTCTAGAATTATTCCCCCATGGTCTCGGATTAGCGAGATACATGTTCCCGATGGCATTTTGTGTGGAAGGAGTTGCTGCTTCTGCTGCATCGCTGGATCGGGGAGGCGGAGGTTGTTCGGTGGCCTGAACGTGTTTGCGAGTGTGGATGCGCTGCTGGTTTGTGGCGCTAGCACTTCCACACGATCTTGAGATCATCAAGCGTACGACTACATCATCCACGAGTTCCTACTCATTAACAAAACTTTGTTGTCTTCGAGGGTAAGTTCTCCATGGATGTATATCCACCTGTTGCTTGTATCTAGTAGATAGATCTTGGCATATAGTTCACTATGTAGGAAATGGTTTTTTCTATGATGCGAACCCTTCAGTGGTATCAAAGCCTGATCTATGCGTAGGTGCTTTGCATGGGTAGAACACATAAGAGTATGTGGGCAGTGATGATCATGTTATTTCTTCTTATATGTACTTTGGATATTGGTGGCATAGTGGGATGAAGCGTCCCGGACCAACCTTACATGTCATCGCACATGAGACTGGTTCCACGACTGACATGCAACTAGTTTTGCATAAGTGGCTGGCGGGTGTCTGTCTATCCTACTATAGTCAATATCTGATTTACAATGAGTTGCTAATAATTTGGTTATCATCGTTGTGGTTCCATGTTCATAGGTAAGAACGGTTCTATCTTCGAAAGCCCTAAGCCACGTAAAACTTGCAATTGATAAATTAGAGGCATCTAGTTTAGATCGTTGTTGGGCTTGTGTCATGATATGGTAATGTTGTAAGTTGATGTATAGTTGATACTCTTACAACACACCTAACGTGTAAGTTCCATAGACCTTGGCCTTACACACAAAGGAATGATAAAGATCACACCATGATGCATATGATAGTGATCAAATGCAAGAACCATATCATTTCACTTTACACATATGGTGTTTGCATCTTATATTGCTTGTTTGGCGTTTTAGTAGCATTATAAGATGATCCCTCATTTAAATATCAAGATAAAAAAATTGTGTTCTTCCTTAAGTATGCACCATTCTATGGATCATGTTTCGAGACATCACATGATGACCGGGTGTACTCGACTCTGCGATTTCATACAATGGGTGTAAGATAGTTTTACACATGCGAGTACTAAGGTTCTTACTTGGCGAGCCTAGCATGTACAAACATGGCCTCGGAACACGGACCAAAAGGTTAAGCTTGAGTCATATAGTTGATATGATGCCTATATAGATGCTCGCCTTTGAAGCTACACTGACTCACGTGATGATCGGACTTGGTGTAGTGAATTTTGTTCATGTAATCACCAAAAAGACACGAGGGATGTTGTTTTTGAGTGGGTGTTTAGTTGAACTCAATCTATCATAAACTTAGTCTAAATAAACTTTACAAATTCTATTGTAGATGGCACCACCTGCTTTTAATTTCAATCTGTTCATGGAGAAAGGGAAACTTGCTGTGAATGGTAGCAACTTCACCCACTGGGCTATGAATTTGAGGATTCTCCTCTCTGCTACACAAAAGAAATATGTGCTAGAAGCGCCGCTAGGCCCCCCACTAGCTCCTGATGCCCCTGACAAGGAAAAGAATGTCTATGTGACTCGTCAGGAGGACCACAACTTAGTTCATTGCGGCATACTGTATAGGCTAGAGCCAGAACTTCGAAAGCGTTTCAAAAATGGCAATGCCTTTGATACCATGGGTGAATTGAAAATGATTTTTGATACCCATGCTGACATAGAGAGTTATAATGCTTCAGAAAAGTTCTTTAGCTGCATGATGGAAGAGAACAACTCCATAAGTGAGCACGTACTCAAAATGTCTGGGTACGCCGATAAGCTTGTGTCCTTGGGAATAATGATTCGCATTGACTTAGGCATACATCGTGTTGTCCAATCTCTGCCACCTAGCTACAAGAGCTTCGTGATGAACTATAACATGCAGGGCATGAAGAAGACTCTCCCCGATCTTCTGTCAATGCTTAAGACTTCAGAAGTGGAGATTAGGAAAGAACATCAAGTGTTGATTGTCAATAGGACTACCGGTTTCAAGAAAGACAAGAAGGGTAAACAGAAGGGAAAGAAGGGCGGCAAACCTGTTGCTGCGCCTGAAAAGAAATCCTAGGCTGGCCCTAAGTATGATACCGAGTGCTACTATTGTAAAGAGACTGGCCATTGGAAGCGCAACTGCCCCAAGTATTTGGCGGACAAGAAGGCCGGCAAGGCAAACAAAGGTATATGTGATATACATGTTATTGATGTGTACTTGACTAGTACTCACAGTAGGACCTGGGTATTTGATACCGGATCAGTTGCTAATATATGTAACTCGATACAGGGGCTGTGGAACAAGCGACAGCTTGCAAGGGATGAGGTCATGATGCGTGTCGGCAATGGATCAAGAGTTGATGTGATCGCCGTTGGAATGCTGCCTCTCCATATGCCATCGGGATTAGTGATAAACTTAAATAATTGTTATTTTGTGCCTGTGCTGAGCATGAACATTGTATCCAGATCGTGTTTATTGCAAAGCGGTTATTCGTTTAAATCAGAAAACAATGGTTGTTCGATTTATATGGATAATATCTTTTATAGTCATGCACCCGTGATGAATGTTTATTTCTGTTGAATCTCGATAGTACTCATACACATATCCATAATGTTGATGCTAAAAGGATTAAACTTAATGATGATATATCTGCATATATGTGGCACTGCCATCTAGGTCATATTGGCATTAAACGCATGAAGAAACTCCATTCTGATGGACTCTTAGAATCACTTGATTTTGAATCATTTGATACATGTGAGCCATGCCTTATGGGCAAGATGACTAGAACGTTGTTTTCCGGTTCAATGGAACGGGCGACAAATTTATTGGAAATCATACATACTGATGTATGC
This sequence comes from Avena eriantha, assembly GCA_910589775.1. Lineage (NCBI taxonomy): Eukaryota > Viridiplantae > Streptophyta > Magnoliopsida > Poales > Poaceae > Avena > Avena eriantha. Next base: position 162,221,761 of record OU342744.1, read on the forward strand.
GGTCTAATGAGTGTGTCGGCACGAGGTGGATATTGTTATTTTGTTACTTTCACGGATGATTTGAATAGATATGGGTATATCTATTTGATGAAACATAAGTCTGAAACCTTAGAAAAGTTCAAGGAATTTCAGAATGAAGTGGAAAATCATCGTAATAGAAAGATCAAATTTCTGCGGTCTGACCGTGGAGGTGAGTATCTAAGTTACGAGTTTAGCACACACATGAAAGACTGTGGAATAGTTTCACAACTCACACCTGCCGGAATACCAAAACGTAATGGTGTGTCAGAACGTCGTAATCATACTCTATTGGATATGGTTTGATCTATGATGGCACTGACTGACTTGCCACTGTCATTTTGGGGTTATGCACTAGAAACCGCTACATTCACTTTAAATCGGGCACCTAAATCCGTTGAAATGACACCGTATGATTTATGGTTTGGAAACAAACCTAAGCTGTCATTTCTTAAAGTTTGGGGATGCGATGTTTATGTGAAGAAACTTCAGCTGGATAAACTCGAACCCAAAGCAAAAAAATGCGTCTTCATAGGATACCCTAAACAAACAATTGGGTATTCCTTCTATCACAGATCCGAGGGCAAGATTTGTGTTGCCAAGAGTGGATCCTTTCTAGAGAAAGAGTTTCTCGCAAAAGGTGTGAGTAGTCGAAAGGTAGAACTCGAGGAGGTTATTGAACCTTCTCTTCATTAAATGGTGAGTGGCGCAGCACCAGAAGCTATTCCGGAGTTGACTTCACCAAATAGAGAAGGAACTAATGATAATGATCATGAAACTCCGAAAGAGGACACTACCGAACCTCGCAGGTCAAGCAGAACACGTGTAGCTCCTGAACTATATGGGAATCCTATTGTGAATTTCATAGTTGATGAAATAGATGACCCTACGACGTATGAAGAAACAATGATGAGCCCGGATTCCAACAAATGGCTAGAAGACATGAAATCCGAGATGGAATCCATGTACGAAAACCAGGTTTGGACCTTGGTGGACTTACCTCACGACCGAAAGGCCGTTGAGAATAAATGGATTTTCAAAAAAAACTGGTGCTGATGGTAATGTAACCGTCTATAAAGCTCGACTTATCGCAAAAGGGTTTTGAAAAATTCAAGGAGTGTACTACGATGAGACATTCTCTCCCGTAGCGACACTCAAATCAGTTAGGATTATGTTAGCAATTGCTGCATATTTCGATTATGAAATATGGCATATGGATGTCAAAACTGTGTTCCTCAATGGAAACATTGAAGAAGAGTTGTATATGATACAACCAAAGGGTTTTGTCGATCCTAAGGAAGCTAACAAGGTGTGCAAGCTTCAGCGATCCATCTATGGACTGAAGCAAGCATCACGGAGTTGGAATCTCCGCTTTGATGAGGTGATCAAAGAGTTTGGATTTGTCCAAACTTATGGAGAGGCTTGTATTTACAAGAAAGTGAGTGGGAGCAATGTGGCATTTCTGATATTATATGTGGATGACATATTATTGATTGGAAATGATATAGATCTTTTAAAAAGTGTTAAAAGTTATCTAAACAGCAAAATTTCTATGAAGGACCTTGGTGAAGCATCATATATATTAGGCATAAAGATCTATAGAGATAGATCAAGACGCCTAATAGGGCTATTGCAGAGTACATACCTTGATAAGATTTTAAAGAAGTTTAAAATGGACGAAAGTAAGAAAGGGTTCTTACCTATGTTGCAAGGCAAGACATTGAGTAAGACTCAAAGTCCGGTTATGGCAGAAGAAAGAGTGATAGTGCATAAGATCCCCTATGCTTCAACCATAGGCTCTATAATGTATGCCATGCTATGTACAAGACCGGATGTGGCACATGCTATTAGTTTGACTAGTAGGTACCAATCTGATCCAGGTTTGGAACACTGGATAGCGGTCAAGAATATCCTTAAGTACTTGAGAAGGACTAAGGAAATGTTTCTTGTATACGAAGGTGAAGAAGAGCTGGTCGCTAATTGTTATGTCGATGCTAGCTTTGACACTAATCCGAATAACTCTAAGTCTCAATCCGGATACGTATTTATCATGAACGGAGCAACAGCTAGTGGGAGGAGCTCCAAACAACCCGTGGTAACAAGGTCAACAATGGAGGCGGAATATATTGTTGTTTCAGAAGCAGCACAGGAAGTAGTTTGGATGAAGGAGTTCATTACCAAATTGGGTGTGGTTCCTAGTGCATTGCATCCAATGGTGATCTATTGTGACAACAATGGAGCCATAGCCAACGCAAAGGAACCAAGATCTCACAAGAATTCCAAGCATATTAAGCGCCGGTTTCACTCCATCCGTGAGCATGTGAAGGATGGAGATATAAATATTTGTAAAGTACATACGGATCTCAATGTAGCAGATCCATTGACTAAAACTCTCCCTAGAGCAAAACATGATCAACACCAGAACTCCATGGGTGTTAGATATATTACCATGTAACTAGATTATTGTCTCTATTGCAAGTGGGAGACTGATGGGAATATGCCCTGAGAGGCAATAATAAAGTTGTTATTATACATATTCCAAGTATATGATAGATGTTTATTTTGCATGCTATAATTGTATTAATTTGGAAACCTTAATACATTTGTGTTTAATAAACAAAAGGAAAGTTCCTAGTTATGCCTCTCTTACAAACTAGCTCGTTGATTAACAAGATGATCAAGGTTTCCTGATCATGGACATTGGATGTTGTTAATAACGAGGTTAGGTCATTAGTAGAATGATGTGATGAACATTGATCCGAAGTATATCATTAGGATCAAAGTCATTCTGTTTATATTGCTATAATATCTAGCAAAGTAATCATAGTCCTCAGACCATGAGATCATGTTAATCACTAATACTAGAAAGAGTATCTTGATAACATCAAACATCACAACATTAAAGGGTGATTATAAAGGTGGGTTCAGTGCTACGAAAGTGTTATGTAGAGGCTCAAGGATCAAGAGTGGGATTTGTCCATCCCGATGATGGATATATATTCTCTGGGCCCTCTTGGTGATATCACATTGGTTAGCTTGAAGCAAGTGATGAGATCACTAGAATGTTATATCACGGGAACAAGAAACGAGTACATGTCGGTAATGAGATCAAACTAGGTATGGAGATACCGATTATCGAATCTCGAACATGTAATATATCGCGAGACAAAGGGATTTAGTTACTAGCGTTAAAGGTTCTCACAATCACAAAAGTCATCATAGAATGTGTAGGAGTCAGTATGGATCTCCAGGTCTCGCTTCTGATTCTTGATCTGAGAGGGGTCTCGATCATGTCTGCATCATTCACAAATCATAGGGTGACACACTTAAGGGACACCAACACAATTTGGAGCAAATATGTTTTAGACGAATGAATTGCACAACGCTAGAATTATTTCAATAGACACCGAAATTGTTTCGGGTGAAATTGCTAAAATTGATTCTGCATGTAATATTGAAATGTTGCAGGGGGTTTTATGTGAATGTTTCTTAATTAAAGTAATTAACAGAATTCTTCATAAAAATAATAAAAGAGTTTTATGAAATGAGAGAGCATTAAATTTGGATAAATTTAATGCATTTAAAGTGGAGACTTTAAAAGAGAATGTAAAGGGACATTTTAATGTGGAGGGAGTTACCACCACATGAATGGGGGAGGTGAGGGGTCACCCCCCATGGGGCGCTGGCCATGGGGAGGGGTACCCCGTCCTCCTATAAAAGGCCACCCCTCTCACCCTTCTTCCTTACACCTCCTCGTGAAGGATCTCTCTCCCCCTCTAGAATTATTCCCCCATGGTCTCGGATTAACGAGATACATGTTCCTGGTGGCATTTCGTCTGGAAGGAGTTGCTGCTTCCACTGCATCGCTGGAGCGAGGAGGCAGAGGTTGTTCGGTGGCCTGAACCTGTGTGCGAGTGCGGTTGTCCTGCTAGTTTGCGGCGCTAGGACTTCCACGCATCTTGAGATCGGCAAGCGTACGACTACATGATCCATGAGTTCCTACTCGTTAACAAAACTTTGTTGTCTTCGAGGGCAAGTTCTCCATGGATGTATATCCACCCGTTGCTTGTATCTAGTAGATGGATCTTGGCGTATAGTTCACTACGTAGGAATTTTTTTGTTTTATATGCTGCGAACCCTTCACTCGCAACGACGGCAGAGGCGTTCAGCATTGGGGCTCGGGATCAGCGAATGGTGCAGCAACTTCACGCCAAAAGTAAAATTTCCGAAGGGATCGTTCTGCTTGGAGGGTGGATTTCGACACCGCCGGTGCTAGGGGAAAGGAGGGAGAGGATTTCTGAAATTGGTCAATGCACCAAACCACTTAGTTCCTCGATTTGACTAAGAGGTTGGAACTCGTGTCACGGACAGATTACTGACATGGGGGTCCTGACCGTCTACTTATGGGGCAGTTTAACGGAATGTTTGCATTTGGTAGGGGTGAGATGAGTTTGCCTCGAAATGGCCCCTCTCGGTAGTTGGCAGCCCAACTATGCGAAATGCGGCAATTTCAGGCAACTTGGGTACCGTGATGCACTCACCCGGGAACTTTCTGGCCGCAAACCAACAAGCCCCTCAATGAGATAGTTATGTACTAGATGGCTATTTCAAGTAGAACAAACCCATAAACATGTATACTATGATAGGCCACGCTTATCTGGTCACGTGATACTTATGGTGTTGAAAATGTGAAGCCAGCCCATCCATTTCACGACAAGTTGAGACACCTATCACAAAACCCACTAAACTCTGAAATCACTAAAAAAAGGGAAATTATACTATAGCTTAAGCCTAATAAAAAGCGAGCCATCTGAGGCCATCTGCCCGCGTGCGCGTTTCTGGTCGTCTGATTTTCACACCAAGTCATCTCAACTATGCAGTTTCAGGTCTCGACAGAAGTCTTATGAGTTGGTCTCTCCCGTCCCTTTCCCATCCCCACCGCATCTCGATCCCATTCCCCTCCAATCGAGCTCTCGAGTCCTGAGATCCTGCACATCCTAGCCCCTCCTTTGTCTCCACCAGCAACGTGTGCCGCCCTCCACTCCCAAGCTCTCCCTCTCACCTCCGCTCCCTCTGCCCCCTCCAGTCACGAGGCCACCGCCTCCCGTCCAGCTCCCGCTTCTAGTGTCAGCTGCCTCTGCTTCCCCGCCTTGAACATGTCCAGTACTGATTCAACATTGCCCCCGACCTCGTGCACCCACCTGCCGCCATGCTTTGCCGGTGGTGAGGAAGATAAGGAGGAGGTCACCATGTGGGACAGTGGGGTTGAGAGAGGGGGGCGCGACGGGGGTAGAGACGCTCCTATGCGGGACTACGCGAAGATGTCACATCATCCTTACCGCTTTGACTGGAAAAATTAGGGACAGATGGTGGAAAAAAGGAATTGAAAAGGAGAAGGCTCGCGAAGAATGCGATGACTTGGTGCAGAGCGATTGGCTAGAACCTGAAATTTATAGTAACCAAATGGAAGAATCGTTGAACGAAAAGTGTCGAGAGCTAAAAGGGTGATAAATGGTCGCACCTTGCGAGAAATGGTCGTGTTTCATGCCACTTCAACAATTAACATGTATGTATTTCTGAAACAAAGCAGAATAAGCTGATTTTGGCCCCTCTTAGGCTTCGCAACTAAATGTTCTTTTAAATATATTAGCATATCTTGAGAATACATGAGATGCTTGTGTAAATTGATACATGTTCTAAATTTATCTACAATTTCTACACGAGTTAACAAAAATTTCAGTGCCCTTGACTTGGAGCATACTCTATGATTAATGAACAAGCTGATTTCATCGATGAAGTGGTTCGAATAGAAATGTCTTAGCTTCTATTTTTATTTTTGATGTACAGAAATTATCAAACTTGATTACATATTAGATCTTTCTTTTATGTAAAGATTCGAGGCAACTTCCAGCCATACCTTCTCTTTTAAATTTTATTGAACCAGTGAATAATTTGGAATATATCAAGTATAACTCCTGCATAGAATTAGTATATATATAATCTGGTTATCTATATTGATTAAACTAATCATTTAATAATCCATCCACTTATAAGTGTTGAATCTAAAGTTGTGCCTTCCCTTGGATCTGCAATCCAAATAGTTGCAAGCATAGATTTTGAGGCAGTCAGACAAGGTTATCGTGTGATATTCAGTTAGCTTGTTTTGACATCATTAGTTTTTTACCTTGATCATGTAACATGCCAGTTTCTTGTGGTACTGAATTTGGTATATTGCTTGATGTATATTTGTTTGAAGTTTGCTCGATGTACATTTTTGTTTACCTGAATAAACACTGGTACCCCCTATGTTGCTTATGAGCTTCAATATGTTATAAGGACCCGCTTCTTGCGTCTAAGGTCAGATCTCTCAATTTCAGACATATTTAACATGTAAATAACACATTTTATACCGACTAAAACACTCAACCCTGCACATGCTCATATATTGAATTTATGGTAACACAAAAAAACAAAATGTGTTAGCAGCATTGAGTACAACACACCTACCACACTCTACCAAATAGACTATAGACGGCGCGGCGAAGTGCGCACATCCACCTAGTATCCTTAAAGGCATGTCCCGCATATTGTCATCTCACCAAGTGCATCTAGAACATCCCGTTTTGGAGGACCTTTAGCAATGCCAAGGCCACTGATTTTCTAAGACTGCGGGGATCCTTGCTTGTGTCCCTTTCAGATGAGAGGGATGTGGTAACTTGGCGCCAGTATCCTTCGGGAGCCTTCTTGGTTAGTTCAGCATATAGGACCCTCTTTCAGGGACCAGATATTGCATGGACGACCCACCTTTGGAAGGTACCCCTACCCCTTAGCCTGGGGATCTTTCTGTGGCAGCTGCTACACTGCCGCCTCCCCTCAGGGGTGGAGGTGTTGAAACATAGCGGGCCTGGCAATAGGTTGTCCCCATTATGTGGAACGCCGGAGACTTGCACCCGTATAATGTTCATGTGCCCTATCGCTCGGTTTCTTTGGAACTTTATCCGGGAAGGCCCAAGACCTCTGTGAGTTTCTTGAGACAGAGGCAAACCATACTAGAAGGAGGTACCACCTCTTCTGGTTAGTTTTGCGGCCTGTACATTAATGATATGGAACATTCATAATAAGATGGTGATTGAGCAGATCTATCTGAGACAGGCTTCTAACTCTTCTTTTCTTTCTTGCTTACCTTCAGCATTTATACCGGCTATCTAAATAGCGGGATCGGGAGCAATTAGACAACATCCTTCAAGCGTTGAGAGTGGTGGCGTAGCGCTTCGCGGTTCCTGGTCATCTCATCTCCGAGGGGTCTGTCTAGAGGACGAGGTCAACCTCCTTTTTATGTTTTTTGCTTTGGGATTTGTTGTGTTGTATTCCCAGGAGACTTATTTTCCTTTTTATTTGGCGCCTCGGCGCTAGTGGTACTGGTGACCTTTGTACTCGGATGTTGGTTTATCTATAAAGCGGCATGAAAGACTATTTCGAGGAGTGTAGTGTTATCCTTATCGGTGGTTTGTGGTATCACCAAGTGTTGTATCACATTCGTGTAGTCCCCTGTTGGTTGTATGCATGTTTCCCAAGTGTCGTGACAAGAAACAAAGTTAAAGTAGAGAGAGCGGAACTCAGGAGGATGGGAGTAAAAAAATCACTGTGTACCTTGCGTACACTTACACTTTGTACTTCGGTCAGTATACACTAGTAGAAAACTGGCCTTTGGTTCGGGGGCATTAGTCCCGGTTTTGCTACAAACCGGGAGTAATGCCCTGGTTCCAACGGCTTGAAATGGCCGTAGGAGGCGGCACACACTAGTCCCAGTTCGTGTAACAAATCGGGACTAAAGGGTTTCAGGTTGTCTAGGCCGGCGCTAGACCCGTTAGTCCCAGTTTGTTACACGAACCAGGACTAAAGATGGACCTTTAGTCCCGATTGGAGACACCAACCGGGACTAATGTCCCTCTTATATCATATTCCTCTCTGCCTGATCCATACTCCATTTCAAGTCGGCTTCTCCTCTATCTTATTCCTTCAAGCTTGAGTTCATGCCCATTCTTTCTCAAGATTTTTCAAGATTTTGCAGCACCCCATCTATCCAAGGGTTCTAAAATGTTAGCAACTTCATCCTTTCATATTTCATTGCTAGTTTAGCTCATTTCATGCTCTAGAAGTAGAGGGATTTGTGCGTTTATGTCATGGTGGTGTCACAGCAGATGCCTAGGGTAGGCTTAAGTTGGGGCCGCATGGACACTAGAGGAATCCGGGGAGGGTTGATGCAGTGAAAACTACACACAGAAGAACATAGAGAGACATGATATACCCAGGTTTGAGGCTCTCCTAGTGATATAAAACCTCTACTCCTGCATCTAGATCTCATATGACTTGGCCAATTACTGTGGCTACAATGGTGCTCCTTGAGCTGTATTCCCTATGCCTATAATAGCTTTCTCTAGGAGAGAAGAGGAGGAAGAAGGAGAGCTCCTATCGAGCAGAGAAGTGAGGAGCCCTTCGGGGCCTCTCTTAGATCGATCCCCCTGGTGCTCCTTATAAAGGGGATCCTAGGGGACAAGACATGCTCATATACTTGGGCCTGGTCAACTGACAAATCACATGCCTTGTCAGCTCTGTCAGTTGTCTCGTAGTTCTTGTCCTTATCATCTTGAGTCATCAGTCTTATCTCTTCAGCATATTTCATAGCATCTCTTGAGATGCTAAGCATATTCCCTAGCATCTCCTGAGATACCCAGGGCATCTCACATGCAACAATGTTGCACGTGCCAGTCTGAGCCAGTGGTGTCCCAAGAATGGTATGTGACTGCAAGGCTTGACCTAGCTTCATGATAAGTCGAGGTAGAGGCTAGATTCAGAGTCATAGCAGCGCAGGAGGTTGAGGTAGTGCTAAACTTGTCCTTGAGGGCTTATTTCAGGGGTAACTTGACTTGGGAGGGGCTGATTCGGCCTGGATGTAGCTGACTCAACCGAGGAGGTGAGCAAAGGGCCTAGCCGGGTGAAATCTCACTTCAGCCTAGGTGGGGAAGCTAGGAGACAGCCTAACTGGACTCTCCTTACACGGCCCGGGTAGGATGACTCGGTAGAAGGAAGCTGGCCCGAGGTGGGTCGAATCAAGCATCTGTCGGCCCACCCGGGGAGAACCTATAGCAAGGTGGCGTATGGCGATGAAGTGATGTGATGTCTACGCACTTCTATTCTTGTAAACAGTTGTTGGGCCTTCAAGTGCAGAGGTTTGTAGAAAAGCAGCAAGTTTTCCCTTAAGTGGATCACCCAAGGTTTATCGAACTCAGGGAGGAAGTGGTCAAAGGTATTCCCTCTCAAGCAACCCTGCAATCAAGATACAAGAAGTCTCTTGTGTCCCCAACACACCTAATACACTTGTCAGGTGTATAGGTGTACTAGTTCAGCGAAGAGATAGTGAAATACAAGTGGTATGGATAATTATAAGTGGTAACAGTGATAGAAGATAACTTGATGGCGTGGAAGAGACTAAAGGCAAACTGAAATAAAGATGGAAGCAAGCAAACATGTAATAGATCTAATTGCAAACGGTGTTTCAATGTCTAGAAACAAGGCCTAGGGATCATACTTTCACTAGTGAACACTCTCATATAAATATATTCTTCATTATGATACTATGCTAAACTACTCTCCGATCAGACACTCTAATCGTTGGTAGGGCTATAACAACACACCTCAAAGTTCATCTTTCCCATCTAGAAAACCCCACACTGTCACCTTGAGTACTAGATGAGTCCAACAAACACCACAATTTCATAAAGACATCCAACTCCAAATATAACTCATAACAAGTATTTGTAATATCTAGCCTAAGTGCCACCATGGAGCACGCTGTCACTTTCACACACATGGGGAGAGCAGAGATTCATTAAAGCACTTGAGTAGCAGAATAGATCTATAGATTACAAGCTCATGATCTTAATAAGATCATGCATAGAGAGAGAGATGAACACATAGCTACTGGTAGAACCCTTAGCCTCGAGAGAGAACTACTCCCTCATCATCATGGGAATCAGCAATGGTGATGGAGATCGATGGAGATGGCTCCGGGGGCACTTCCCTGTCCCGGCAGGGTGCCGGAATAGGGACTTTTTGTCCCCCGAATCTCCCATTCGGTGGCGGCGGTTCTGCGGAACTTTTCGTGGCTGGAGGCTTGACTTTTTAGGGTTTATGCATCAGAAGGCTTCTTATAGGCGAAGAGGCAAGGTCGGTGGAGGCCAGAGGGGCCCACACCACCTGGTGGCGCAGCCAGGGCTAGCCCGCTCCACCACATGGTGTGGCTAGGCCCTGGCCCTCCTCCGTCTCGTATTCTGGCTCCGTGAGTCTTCTGGTAAAATATCAACTTTGGCTTTTGTCCCGTCCAATTCCGAGAATATTCATTTTCTGACTTTCTGGAACCAAAAACAGCAGAAAACATGCAACTGGCACTGTGGCTCTTGTTAATAGATTAGTACAAGAAATCATATGAAAAGTACTCCAAAGTGTGGACAAAACACAAGAAAGTAGATAAAACCAAGCATGGAACATCAAAAATTATAGATACATTTGCAATGTATCATGATGCAGCCCCGTGGTGGGCCAGATTGCTCCTCTACCAGCCCACCTAGGTGAAGAAGGATGAGGCCGTGCACGGGGTTGCGCCGAGGTGAGGCGAAGCGGGCCGAATGAGGGTTTGACGGCCCAGTCTAGATGACGTGGGAATTCGGTGGGGTAGCATTGGGGTTGATGATTGGTGCATATTTGCATCATGTTTTATATTATTATTTTGCATTACAGATGTAGGATCTTATTATTTTACGGTGCTCGCGTGCACATTTTATGCCTGGTTTCACCAGGATCAGGACAAATGATGGATACAATTCTTGGACCAGTTGTACTGAGGAGAAAAGGAGTCAAAAACAACGTAAATCGCTTATTTGGAAAATATCAATAATACCAGAAGAAAACCCGAAGCAATCAAGGCATACAGACGGTTTAACGACCAACTATATGGCGGGAATAAATTTTTCGGCCATATAGTTCCCGCCATATAGTTGGCGCCACCACCGCCTCCTCAAATAGTTTCACCCCATGCAACTGGATCAGAGAGACGACATACAGAACAACCAGAAATCACTGAAACCTCACGGTCGGAAGGGATCTGGAGGGGGAACTCGTCCACCGGGGATCCATCTTCACCCTACGCAGATCCGGGAGGCTAAGGCATTGATCTTCATCATCAACCGCTGCATCACCACCATCTCCATCCATACCATCTACAACTTGTCTAGATCTTGTTGTAATGTTTGTACTCGTTGTGGATTTATACAAGTACTATTCATCTATGATAGATTCCATTGTTATTGCCATGATGTTGATTGCCTCCATGTCTACGTAGATCTTTAGATCTTGGGGAGATGGAGAAAGACTAGTATGAGATTGAAACAAGATAAAGTTTATTATGATATTCATTGTTGTGACCATGTGTTAGATTGTCTTCATCTTGATGTTGGGAGAAGTCGACCTCTAAATATTTGCCTCTTATGGGGACTTGATGGAGGGAATTACTTGTTGGTAGGCAGAGGTATGATAGCACCTACAGTGACTATAAATTTGTTGGCACTCCTTACGTATCAACTTGGGAATCGAGAAAACTCACGGAACACTATACATGCCATGGGATACGTCCTACAGGATTAAGTCCCTTAATAGCGCAGTAATTCAATTGATGTCGATTGCTGACTGATGTGGTTATGAGGATGATGTGAGCAGTGGTTGCTGCCTATTTGTCCAAATACGGAGGTCCTCCCACACATACACAGTTGAGAATGTTCTTGATAATAATCTTTACCTTAGCTCTTTATAATGCTAGTGGTGTATCCGCTACTCCCTGAGAACACATTTTTCCCTATTGCAGTTCCAATCTCTTTTACATATGCGATACTTACTTTCTATGTTTAGTTGTTTTACTTTACTTATTGTTGCTCTTATACCAAAAACCCAAAACACCTTTTTACGCAATACTCGCATTTTATCTTGTCACTTAGAACTTTATTTAGAATTTCTATTGTAGTATTTAATTCAAGAGTTATTAGACTTCAGACTCCTGCTCCCTGTGGGATGATACATTGCAAATGTATCTATAATTTTTGATGTTCCAAGCTTGGTTTTCTCCACTTTCTTCTGTTTTGTCCACACTTTGGAGTACTTTTCATATGATTTCTTGGACTAACCTATTAACAAGAGCCACAGTGCCAGCTGCATGTTTTCTGTTGTTTTTGGTTGCAGGAAAGTCAAAAAAATGAATATTCTCGGAATTGGACGAGACGGAGAAGGGTTGGGGGCCATCCACACCACCTGGCCGCGCGGCCAGGCCTGGCCCGCGCCAGGGGGAGGTCTGGCCGACCCCAGCACCCCCTCGACCTCTCCTTCGCCTATATATTACCCTCGGGACGAAAACCCTAAGTACCCGATCAAAAATCCACGAAAGAGTCTATAGCCGCCGTCATCTCCATCCCTAGATCGGGAGGGATCTGAAGCTCTTCCCAGCACCCTACCGGAGACGGGAATTCACCCTGGAGGCCTTCTTCATCACCATGCAAGCCTTCGGTGTGATGCGTGAGTAGTTCATCCTTGGACTACGGATCCATGTAGTAGCTAGATGGCTGGTTCTCCTCCTTTGTGCTTTCATGTCTAGATCTTGTGAGCTCTGCTCATGATCAAGATCATCTATTTGTAATTCTGCATGTTGTGTTTGCGGGTATCCGATGGATATTGAGATGCTATTTCAGATTGATTATTGATTCTATCATGTCTTTGTTATTTGTGATCTTGCATGCTTTCCGTTGTTAGTAGCTATCTTGGCCAAGTAGATGCTAGCAACTCCAAGAGTTAGTATTTATGCTCGATAGTGGGTTCATGCCTCTGGTAATCTAGGGAAGTTACAGAAATCTCTAAGGTACTAGATGTTCTATTGCTACTAGGGAGAAAACAACAATCCTTTGTTCATAGAGCAATCGTATTGTTTACTCTACACGCAATTCGGAAATCAATAATCTGTTGCTTGCAACGTAATACTGGAGGGGGTTCGGATGATAACCTGAAGGTGGATTATTAGTCAAAGATGTAGTTGGATGGCGGTCTATGTATAATGTTGTAATGCCCAATCAAGTCTCAAAGGAGTCAAGATGATTAGCATATGCATGTATTGCTTTCTCGATGTTTGTCAATTGCCCTGCTGTAATTTGTTCACCCAACATGTTATCTATCTAAGGAGAGCCACCTCTAGTGAACTATGGATCCCGGTCCTTGTCTTTTACATACAATCTATAAACTGTTTACTTCTTTGTGTTTACTTTCTGCAAACTTTTACTTCTTTCCATTCGATACGTTTAATCCTTTGTTTTCCACAAAACACGGTGAGATTGACAACCTTATCGCAAGTTGGGGACAAAGTTCTGTGGTTGTGTTGTGCAGGTCTCCACGTTACTACTAGCACCGGTAGTGCGCCCTGCCAAGGCTCAGCTAGCAACACCTTTGGGGTGTTTCCTTGCTCCTACTGGTTCGATTGAACCTTGGTTTCATAACTGAGGGAAACTTGCTGCTGTGCTCATCATACCTTCCTCTTGGGGTTCCCAACGAGCTCTACATCAACATCGCACCAGCATTTTCCTGGCGCCGACACTGAGCCATCAAGCATTTTTCTGGCGCCATTGCCAGGGAGTCAAGGACATCTTCACAAGGGGAGTCCCTCATAACCAATCTCTTTACTTTGTTATTTTTTCTTGCTTAGTTTCTTTTTACTTTGTTTGCTTGTTTCTTTAAAAAACACACAAAAAATTAGTTTTACTAGCTTGCTTTCTTATTTCAAAAACACAAAAAAATTAGTTCCTACTATAGTTGTTATTTTCATTGGTCTATTATTGTCTTGCTTTATCATGCTTTCTATCAATGGTTGGTTTCCTTGAAACTAAATCTTATTGGCAAGGTGGGTTCACGGAAGAACAAAAATATTAGTCTAAGGAACACCGCTTGTCACAAAAAGGGAAACACTTATGGGAACAAATTGATAAATTGAATATCATTGCTAGAAACGTGTGCTCTACTTATAATGTTACTTATTGCTTTGATAAATCTTGTTGTTGTAGGAGGTATAAACACCTCCCTTTTCAATGTGAGTATAATGATAATGTTACCATATCTTCTTATGTTAAAGGGAATTATGACTTTTATGATGTGGAACAAATTGAAGAATTTATTGCTTGGAAGGGTGCATTTGAACTTGCTAGTTTTCTTGAAAATACTGATGATTCACCTTATAAATATGAGGTTTATGATATACTTAAATTTTATTTTTATAATTACAAGATAGAAAATGGCTATATTCTTGAATATCTTAGTAGATGCTCTCCACCGATGGAAGACACTAATCCCTTACAGGAGCCTATGGAAGAAAAAATTTCTGAAACAGGAAGCTCATTGGATGAAAAAGAGGAGGAGAGTGATGATCAAGAGGAGGAAGAATGGATCTACTCATCCCTACCTTCTAATGAGAGTAACTCTTTACCCCTTACATTATTTGATTGTCCCCCATGCTTACCAAAGGAGGACGAATGTCATGTTCCTGAGGATTCTTTTGAAAATGTTTATAATAAAGCTATAGTGTTTGTAGATCATGAAAAGCATGCTTGATGTGATAGTTATATTGTTGAGTTTATTCATGAGGCTACTGAAAATTATTATGAGAGAGGAAAATATGGTCGTAGAAGTTTTCATGGTATTGAAACACCTCTCTATGTGCTGAAAGTTTTGAATTTGCTCTTGTTTTGTCTACCCATTCTTGCTACTATGTGCTTCTTTGATTTATTTTCTTACAAGGTTCCTATGCATAGGAAGTGGGTTTGTCGTGGAAATGGCCACGGCAGTCGCTGCCACTGGCAGCGATTGAGTGTTTCGTGGGGAAGAGTTGGCGGCCATCTGCGGTGCGAGATGGGGGCGGATGGACATGGGTTTACCCAGGTTCGGCCCTCCGGAGGGTAAAGACCTACTCCTACTAGATTAGATTATGGGAGAGCGAGTTACAGGGGTGGCGAGCTCGGCGACTAGGCAGCGAGTCGCTTGAGGGGGTGTATGATGGAACGTGAGTCTCTAGGATACCCTAGGAAGGTTTATATATGAGGCACCTCGCTAGGGTTTACAAGTTATCACAGAACAAGATAAGGAACCAGAGGCTTTGACCTAGTTCGACTGGGATTCTGTTATGCTCCTGGGCCTCTAGTCGCCAGTCGCTGGGCCTTTCCTTCCTTCGTAGTCCAGTCGCTGTCTTTCGGACGCACTCGCAGGCCTTTCCTCCCGATCGGAACATCCTGCTGGGCATACCCCCTTCGGCATATCCCTATCAGTAGTCCCCGAGGCCATCGTTGATGCAGGCGCAGGCGTCCTTTTGGCGTTCGGAGTAGGCGAGCCCAATTTGGGCGTCCAGTTGAGTCGGTGATGGACTCCATTAGAACTAAGGAGAATTTCCCCATGTTTCCACTCGTCGTCTCAATGAATGTCACCGCCGCCCAGTCGCTGTCTCGGCGAATGGAAAGACTGGCGGGTGGCGGGTGAACTAAAGGAGTTGGACCGTCAAACCTGGTCAAACTATCCATTGGAATTTCGAAAGGTAACTACGGCGCAATTACCGTGAGTAACGGCTACCCCGATTTTGGTGGGTGGCGTTTCCCATATAAGGGGAGTGATGGTTCAGCTCCGCAACCTTCTTCGCATTCTTCATTCTTCCCCATTCGTTCTTCCTACCTCCAATCTTCCTGCATGCGTCCTTCCGACTTGTTCTTCCCGCATCATGCGATTCCACATCCTACCCGATGGCGCCTCCCAAAGGCTCATGGGGAAAATCCAAGTGTACCACGACCCATCTTAGATCTTTTGAGGATGCCGGAGTGCTCCGCAAGGGGAATTGGCGGGTTTGCCCCTCCTCCGAGACCGAGCCGAAGCCGCGACCCGGTGAGTTCATATGCTTCCCCAGTCATCTTGAGAGGGGTCTAGGATTCCCCACCTCACTCTTTTTCTGCCGCTTCTGCGCGTATTACGCGATCAAGCCATCGGATCTTGGTCCACATAGCATCGAGCAGCTGACGATCTTCATCGCCTTCCGCGAATGTTACCTTGGCTGCAGACCGTACTTCCCGCTGTGGCTGGTGCTCTTCCACGGCCGCATCGGGCGCGAAGCGTCCAGCGGCTTGATGCTGGTCGCAGGTGGAGTCACCTTTCAACTCAAGCTGAAGAAGCTTCCCGAAGGCCAGCGGATGGCCGTCGTGGAAATGATGGATCACATCTAGAAGTTTGTAACACCCCGTCCACTCCTGGGCCCGAGGGGTGTCACTCCTGGCAGCTTAATAGGATATCTAGACTGGCCCCACAGACCAACACTAGTTTTTTCTGCGCACTTTGTCCTCACTCGTGCGCACCCGGTTACCCACTTCCCGGTCGGTAACCCATCCTAGAATTGCTCTAGGCCAAGCACGCTTAACCTTAGAGTTCTTTTCGAATGAGCTTCCGGAAAAGAAGTTGCAACTTGTTGGTATGAGTATTCTATCAATCCTATTAAGCCATGTGCCCGGTCTCACATACACCCACCCTTTAGAAGATTGATGCCCTCACCGATCAAGCATACCCCAAGAACGTTCCCTCTTGGCACGCGTCTATGCGTCTAGTGCCGGCACATGTCCCATGCCGTGTCCACTCCGGGCCACACGCGCCATGCTCCACATGTCCCGCCACTAACCCGCACACACCCGTGTAATTGCAAGGGTCGACTCTGATACCACTTTGTAACACCCCGTCCACTCCTGGGCCCGGGGGGTGTCACTCCTGGCAGCTTAATAGGATATCTAGACTAGCCCCACAGACCAACACTAGTCTTTTCTACGCACTTTGTCCTCACTCGTGCGCACCCGGTTACCCACTTCCCGGTCGGTCACCCATCCTAGAATTGCTCGAGGCCAAGCACGCTTAACCTTAGAGTTCTTTTCGAATGAGCTTCCGGAAAAGAAGTTGCAACTTGTTGGTATGAGTATTCTATCAATCCTATTAAGCCATGTGCCTGGTCTCACATACACCCACCCTTTAGAAGATTGATGCCCTCACCGATCAAGCATACCCCAAGAACGTTCCCTCTTGGCACGCGTCTATGCGTCTAGTGCCGGCACATGTCCCATGCCGTGTCCACTCCGGGCCACACGCGCCATGCTCCACATGTCCCGCCACTAACCCGCACACACCTGTGTAATTGCAAGGGTCGACTCTGATACCACTTTGTAACACCCCGTCCACTCCTGGGCCCGGGGGGTGTCACTCCTGGCAGCTTAATAGGATATCTAGACTAGCCCCACAGATCAACACTAGTCTTTTCTACGCACTTTGTCCTCACTCGTGGGCACCCGGTTACCCACTTCCCGGTCGGTCACCCATCCTAGAATTGCTCTAGGCCAAGCACGCTTAACCTTAGAGTTCTTTTCGAATGAGCTTCCAGAAAAGAAGTTGCAACTTGTTGGTATGAGTATTCTATCAATCCTATTAAGCCATGTGCCTGGTCTCACAAAGTTGAAGGACCAGGGGTTGATTCCGATCAACCTCTACAACTGCTGGCTCGGGCGGTGCCTGGTTCCGCTGGCGGCTTGACTGCACTGGATGTATGAATATAGTGGGAAGCATAATCCATTCCAAACCAGCAAGGAGTCATGAAGGCTGAGGACTACAAGGCCGCCCTAAAGAAGATCACCGACACAGAATTCACCAGTGTGGCGGTCAGGGTTGCCCCTTACACTCCTGTGAAGAATAAAGCCCCCATAGTAAGTTCTCTTCCCAATCGCTACATCCATGTTTTAGTTTTCAGTCTCGTCATTTGGTGTTTTACTCGCAGTGGTTCTCAGCTTTTTCAGGTGCTGGAGGGCTAGCTCCCTTCGCTCGATGAAGAGGTTCCCCAAGAATTGGAGGAAGACTTTGAGGGGGACCCTTCCGACAGCGACGGGGAGGAGGAAGTGGTTCCTCCCCCAGTGCCTGTGGCTCGCAAGACCCGCATGCAGAGGCAACGTGAATTCGATGCGAGCCGCATCCTGGACGAGCACGACGGAGGCGACGAGGTCGCGCAGGAGCACACGTCCCGGCGTAGTGCTACACCGTCGAAGCCCGCACGCAGGCCTAAGTCGCGAGCGAAAAGGCCCACATCGCCGTCCAAGTCGCCGGTGGTGTTCGAGTCGGATGACGATTCCGATGACGAAGGTTCTCCCGAAGTATCGCACAAGGCCTCAAAGGATGCAGTCCCGACGAAGGGGTTGGAGGGCGAGGACACAAAGGTAGTGGTAGACGTTCCCCTGGTGGCGATTGCGCCGATGGCCACGGGGGTTCCAATCCAAGAAGCGACTGAGGCGATGGCGTCCAAGTCGCCACAGCCGCCAAAGGCGACCGCGTCGGAGCCGGAGATCTCGGCGACTGCAGCTTCATCGTCGAGGAAGCCCGCGGTTTCGTGGGCTTTAGATGTCTTCGAGAGGGGGCTCAGCCGCAAGCTGGGTCCCGAGTTGGACAAGCCCACCCACATTAGCACCGGGCTTCGCGTCCTTCCAGTCGCTAAGTAAGTACTACTCCCTCGTCCCAATTCGCCTTGCTCTTTTGTATTGTCGTTATATTGATTGACGGGGCTCATGCAGGTCGGGGGCCAAGAAGATTGGCCGTCCTTTGGTGGTTAAGATTCCATCGGCCACCGACATGGGAGAGGGCGACCTACCCAAGAAGAGAAAGGCCACCGGAGATGTGGCGACCGCCAAGGTCGCGAAGAAGTAGAAGGGGGCGCCAACGATGCTGCGACCAAGGGCAGCGCCGCAGAGTCAGTTGCTGCGCCAGTCGCCGAAGAGGTGGTGGCGACGCGATCGGAGCCAGCCTTGGCTACGTCCGTGCCGTAAGCGCCGATCTCGACAACCAACGCCCCCGCCAGAGCATCGGCGATGTTCCCGCGTTTTATGGCGAGGGGGTTTCCAGGTGTGGCGGACACACAGTCTCCGCAGAGTCCAGAAATTGTGGATGCGGACATTGGGTCCTGCCACGGGCGCACTACCTTCACGATCCCATCGACTGACGCCGGGGAACTTCACAAGATGCTCGGCACTACTATTCAGGTATGTCCAGTCCCCGAGTTCCTGGTCGCTGAATGTCAGCATCTGGGAACTGAACCTCTTGCTCCTTTCCAGTCCCCGAATTCCTAGTCACTGAATTTCAGCGGCTAGGAATTGATTTTCTTTTTCCTCCTTCACCAGTCCCCGAGTTCCTGGTCGCTGAATTTCAGTGGCTAGGAACTGGGTTTTGTTTTCTCAAATGCTTAGGTGAGTTCTTGTTTGCAGGGATTGCAAAGGGAGTCGACCGATCGGCAGGCCGCAAGAGAGCGCTTGGAGCGTGACTTGCGCGAAGCGCAAGAGGTGAACCGGCGGCTTCAGGAAACTATTGGTGAGTATCTGTTTGTCTTTATTCTCCTCTTTCTGGTGTGAGCTAGTTGTGTACAGTACTCTGATGTCTTCTCTTGCAGATGGTTTCCCGGCTAAGATCTCCAAGGCCTGTGAGGGGTATGTCCCAGTCGCCGAACTGGACGCGGCGAATGGACGAATAGCCCCCCTGGTCAAGGACTTGGAGGAGGCGAAAGCTGCCTCAATTTCTTCGGAGGAGCGGGCGAAGGCTGCCGTCGCTACGGTTGAGGAAGAACGCAAAGCCACGGATTCCATCATCGTGGGGCTACACAATGAGCAAACCTCCTTGGAGAAGCACGTCAAGGAGAACTGCCGCAAACTCCTTGGTAAGTCTATGTCTTTGCCTGACCTGCTTGTTGAGTCCCCGTTTTGGGGTTTCCATAGGTTCACTAACACCTGACTGTGCAGCTGTGGTAGGCCAAAGCGACCCAGTGGTGCAAACTTACAACGCCGCGCAGTGCGTGACTGCCGTGGTGAACGCGGCCATGGCCTCAGCGTTCTGCGTCCAAGCGGCTCTTCAGGGCATGTCCCCCACCGAAGTTATTCCTAGGGGGCTTACGGAGGTGTGGCGCTATTTGGAGGAGGTGCCTACCGTCGTGGAGTGGATGACGCGCTCGGCGTTCAGGCGTGGGGCCGCCACAACGTTGAGCTTGGGTCGCGCCCACTTCCCGGACGACTTCGACCTTGACGATGTGACGAGTGGCTATCCATCGGCGACTAGCATGGTGCAGATGTCAGAGGTGCTGAAGCTGACCGTGAAGTCCACCCCTTACGCCGATCGGGGCTTGGCGATGGGCAATCTACTGTCGTACCAGGAGACGGTGTTGGCGCCTGGCGACCCCGAGCCGGAGCATCGTGATATGAAGTCGGAGCAGCCCTTTCGGTCGTCGTTGTAGAAGTCGCGGATGACGTACCCGACGAACCCTTGGCAGCCTTTTGTTCGCGTCATGGGGGGTGGCGCTGCTTCTTCATCAGGGCCTGCAGAGTAAACAATGTAATTGTCCGAGTTGTGATGTATGTCAAGTGGCGAGTGCTGTAAGATATTTTTGCAATATATGCCACGGGGAGTCGATCGACTCGTATTGCGATTCGGAATGTGTGTTGTGTTTTGTTTATGTATTGTTTTAATTGAGCGAGTCCCCGAGCGCGTCCGCCCTTTAATGGGGTATAACTCGATTGTATACTTTTGTGTATTGTTTTGTTTATGCATTGTTTTTATCCCTCGCGTCTTCTGAGTGGCGAGTCCCCGAGCGCGAGTAGGGTTGACTTATAAGCGAGTCCCTGAGCGTGGTGCCCAACCGCATTGGTCATGCTCCTGTTGCAGGTTGTGAGTGCGTTGTTTGTAACGCGTCTCCTCCCCTGGCCTGGAGAGCCAGTCGCTTGGCGAGTCCTAGGCAGCTCTCTTACTTGGTGTGTTCCCGAGCCGCGTGGTGGTTTCCGTTTTGCGGAGTCCCCGTGCGTGGTACTTAACCGTTCGAGTCGCTTTGCACGAGGGTGGGAGGGACATGTCGCTGTGAGAAGCGTGTACCGGATGTCTTGGCCCGTGGGCCAGTTTGGCTAGGCGACTCCAATGGCGGCTTCGGGTTGGCGTTTTTCGTGGACGACCCAAGGCCCGAATATTTCTGGTGCCCTTGTGTCGTATTACTTAGCCAAGCCGGTCGCTCGACCAGAGGTTGACTACCGTAAGTAGCATATTGCTAGTATTTACGAGTGCGAGTGGCACAAGAATATGGCGAGTGGACACAATTTGTGTGATCCGGATGAATTTCATTATATGTTCCGATGGAGTACAATCTGAGGTTCTAAGTATAGAAATTTTTGAGGAGGTTTACATTCCATGGCCTCTCGACCTCCAGTTGGCCGTCACCCCGTATGTCGATGAGGTAGTAGGCATCGTTGCCAAGGACTCGGCCTATGGCGAACGGTCCCTCCCATGGGGGAGAGTTTGTGCATGCCCTTCTTGTCTTGGGCCAGTCGCAGGACCAGGTCGCCTTCCTAGAAGGTGCGAGTTTGCACTCGGCGGCTGTGGTAGCAGCGGAGTCCTTGCTGGTATATGGGGGTGCGGGAGCGAGCCAGGTCGTGTGCCTCGTCGAGTTGATCGATTGTGTCTTGGCGGGCGACCTCGTTGGCCGCCTCGACGTAGTTGGCGACTCGAGGTGAGTCCTGCTCCAGGTCGGTTGGCATTACGGCCTTGGCGCCATACACCATGAAGAAGGGCGTGAACCCGGTTGAGCGGTTGACAGAGGTGTGAATACCCCATATCACGGAGGGGAGCTCGTCGACCCAGCATCCTGGGGTGCGCTCGAGGGGCACCTGCAGTCGCGGCTTGAGCCCATGGAGGACGCTCTGGTTGGCGTGTTCTGCTTGGCCATTCGATTCCGGGTGAGCGACTGATGCGAGGTTAAGTCGGATGCCATGTTCTTCACAGAATTCCACCATGGCCCCCTTGGCAAAGTTGGTGCCGTTGTCTATTATGATGTTGTGCGGGTAGCCGTACCGGTAGATTAGTTCGCGTAGGAACTTGGTGGCCGTCTTGTCGTCGCACTTTTTTATCGGCTTGGCCTCGACCCATTTGGTGAACTTGTCGATTGCGACCGGGAGGTGAGTGAAGCCAGACGGGGCCTTCTTGAACGGTCCTACCATGTCCATGCCCCATACGGCGAATGGCCACGTGATGGGGATGGTCTTGAGTGCCAACCAAGGGATGTGCGTCTGGTTGGCGTACTTCTAGCACCCGACACATCGTTGGACGATGTTGGTGGCATCGGCGTGTGCGGTGAGCCAGTAGAAACCGTGTCGCATGGCCTTGGTGACTAGCGACTTGGTACCAGCGTGATGGCCGCAGTCGCCGGTGTGAATGTCCTGGAGGATCTTGCGGCCTTCTTATGGCTCTACGCAGCGCTGCAGCACGCCGGTCACACTGCGCTTGTGGAGCTCGCCGTTGATGATGACGAAGGATTTGTAGAGGCGCACGATCATTCGCGCCTCTGTCTCATTGCTCGGTAGGAGTTTGTGTTCCAGGAAGGCGACGTATGGTGCTGTCCAGTCGCTGGGTTCCACAACCATGGCGACTAAGGCCGGTTCTGGTTGCAGTGGGATCCCGACGTCGATCTCCTTTGGTGGGCTAACCGAAGGTTTGTGGATGATGTCGAGGAAGACGCCTGCTGATGGCTCTTGTCGGGTCGATCCGATGCGGGAGAGGGCGTCTGCCTCCTCGTTTTTGCACCTGTCGATCCACTCGACGGAATAGCCATCAAAGTGTCCCCCCAACTGGTCGATAGCTTTGCGGTACGCGTTGATTGTTGGGGAGACGGCGTCGCACGTCCCGGCGACTTGGCCGACGACTAGGTCGGAGTCGCCATAGCATCGTAGGCGGTTGATGTTCATCTCCTTAGCGGCTCTCATGCCGTGAAGGAGGGCCTCATATTCTGCCATGTTGTTGGTGTAGGGCTTAAAGTTGAGGTGGAGCACGTAGCAGAGCTTGCCTCCTTTGGGGGCGGTCAGGATGACCCTAGCCCCTACGCCGTCAGCGTTCTTGGAGCCGTCAAAATGGAGCGACCAGTAGTGGAGGTATGGGAGCTTCTCTAGCTGTTGTGCTTCTTCCCAGTCTGGGAGGAAATCAGCCAGGGCTTGTGACTTGATCGCTTTGCGGGGCTCGTACTTGATGTTGTGGACGCTGATTTCGACGGCCCACTTGGCAACTCGCCCTGTCGCCTCGCGATTGCGTATGATGTCCTACAGGGGCGCAGAGGAGACCACCCGTGATTGGGTGCTCCTAGAAGTAGTGTGGGAGTCGCCGCTGTGCTCGGAGTACCGCGTACACCAGTTTTTGGTATTGCGGGTAGCGCTGTCGTGAGTCCGTTAGGACTTCGCTGATGTAGTAGACGGGGCGATGTATGGGGCGCTCCTTGCCCTCTTCCGGTCATTCGACGACCATCACGGCGCTGACGACTTGAGTAGAGGCCGCGACGTAAACGAGCATTGGCTCTTTGTCGAGTGGCGCGGCGAGTAGTGGTGCCGCGAGTAGCACTTCTTTGAGTGCTTTGAGCGCATCATCGGCCTCCGCGTCCCATTGGAACGTGGGGTTCTTGCGCATCAGGCGGTAGAGGGGCGTTGCCTTCTCGCCTAGTCGGGGGATGAAGCGACTGATGGTCGTGACTCGCCCTGCCAACTTTTGGACGTCGCGTAGGCACTCGGGTTTCGCGATTCGCGCGATGGTGTCGATCTTGGTGGGGTTGGCTTTGATGCCTCGCTTGGAGACTACATAACCCAGGAGTTGTCCGGTGGGGACGCCGAAGGTGCATTTTCTGGGTTCAGCTTGATGTTGTACCTCCGCAAGTTTGCGAAGTTTCGGCTAGGTCGGCGAGCAGATCATCCTAGCAGGTCGATTTTACCACCACGTCATCGATGTAGACGTGAATGTTGCGGCCAATTTGGCTCGCTAGACACTCCTGCATGCACCTCTGGTATGTGGCGCCTGCATTCTTGAGGCCGAACGTCATGGCCATGTAGCAGAACGCGCCGAATGGCGTAATGAACGACGTCTTCTCCTTGTCCTCGACCGCCATCTTGATCTGGTTATAACCAGAGTAAGCGTCGAGAAAGCATAGCGACTCCAATCCCACGGTCGAATCGATGATCTCATCGATGCGCGGTAGGACGAACTCCTCCTTCGGGCAGGCGCTGTTGAGGTTGGTGTAGTCAATGCACATTCTCCATGTGTTGTTCTTTTTTAGCACCAGGACTGGGTTTGCCAGCCACTTGGAGTACTTGATTGGCCGGATGAAGCCTGCGGCTAGCAGGCGCTGAACTTCCTCGGCGATTGCTTGACGGCGCTCTTCATTGAAGGGCCGTAGCGACTGCTTTACTGGTCACACTTTGGGGTCGGCGTTGAGTTTGTGCTCAACGAGTTCCCTCGGGACACCTGGCATGTCAGATGGCTTCCATGCGAAGATGTCATGGTTCTCACGGAGGAACCCGATGAGCACGCTTTCCTATGCGGGGCTCATGTGCGCCCCATTGGTGACCGTCTGGCTAGAGTCTCCTGGGACGAGCTCGATGGTGCGGGTGTGCGTGGTCGCCTCAAACGTGGAGTTCGCGGCGGTTGGTTTCTTTAGGATGGTGGGGTCGTCCTTGTTGATGTTTCCCACGTGTTTCGCGAGC
Organism: Avena eriantha; assembly: GCA_910589775.1. Taxonomy (NCBI): domain Eukaryota; kingdom Viridiplantae; phylum Streptophyta; class Magnoliopsida; order Poales; family Poaceae; genus Avena; species Avena eriantha. Next base: position 162,246,456 of record OU342744.1, read on the forward strand.
TCCTCCGCGTGGTCGGTCTCCGCGGAGAAGACGGTGTCGGCGAGCTCGGTGCCCTTGTCCTCGCATTCCACGGCCATGTCGGGGTCGCCGTGGACGGTGATGATGCCGCTTGGCCCGGGGACCTTCATCATGTTGTAGGCGTAGTGTGGGGTCGCCATAAACTTGGCGAATGCCTAGCGGCCCAGGACGCAGTGGTAGGGGCTGCGTAAGTTCACCAGCTCGAAGACGATCCTCTCCGTGCGGTAGTTTGCTGGAGTGACGAAGGTGACTGGCAGCGTCACTTTCCCGATCAGGTACGCCTTCCGACCGGGGACGATGCCGTGGAAGGTCGTCAGTGTTGGCTTGATGGCTGCTTCTGGGAGCTCGAGCCTTTTGAACGTGTCGAGGTACAAGATGTTGAGGAGCTCCCACCGTCCATTAGTGGCTTTGGCATCCAGTAATCGGCCACCTTGGGCCTGACTACCAGGGCGACTCGTCCTGGGTATTCGATCCTTGGCGCATGGTCCTGGCGACTCCAGGTGATGCTCTGCTCGGACCAGTTTAGGAAGCGAGGGATGTCGACTTGCGTCACCGCATTGACTGTGACCGCACGGGCGAGCACCTTCTTCTCGAACCTGGTGCCGAGTCCGGTGAAGGTATGTAGCAAGTCGACGGCGGTGCTGAAGCCGCCGCCGTTCCCGTTGTCTCGAGGTGGGTTGTTGTTGGGGTCCTTCCTTGCTCGTCTCGCCTTCTCAATCTCTTTGAGAGAGTGGCAATTGGCGGTGGTGTGGGTGGCGGGTTTTCCCTCCCTGCTATGGTAGATGCAGGGCTGATTGAGCAGGGCGGCTGGGACGAATTTTGGCCTCATGTGTTGTTGGCACGGTAGTTCCCGCTGTCGCGATAGTTTCCTCCGTCGCGGCGGTAGTTCTTGGAGTCGCGCTGGCCGTAGCTGGAGTTGGCGACGAAGTCGACTCGCCCGTCCGTGCGGCGCTTGCCGGTGATGCGGGTGTTGCTGTAGCGCATGTCGCGTAGGCGCCCGCTATCGTGGATGCTAGTGCGGCGTCTTCCTCCCAACTCGTCGTCGGAGTCTTGGTTGGGGTCCTCGTCCGCATAGCGCTTGGCGATCTCGAGGAGGTCGAGGATTTTGTCGAGCGTCCAGTAGACCCTCTTGATCTTGGCGACCAGGGGTTCGTACCGGCATGCGTTCTTCAAGCAGTGTATCGCCGTGTCTAGGAGGATGCCGGAGGCGTTTATCCACAGTTCTTGCCATCTTTGGATCCACCGATGAGTCGACTCGCATTGTCCCTGGATGCATCGCTCTAGGTCCTCTATGGTGGTGGCGCGGGTGTAGGAGCCCTCGAAGTGCCTGACGAAGGCGTCCCGCATTTCTTCCCAGGAGTCGATGCTATCGGCGGGGAGCGTGTTGATCCACTACCGGGTCACACCCTCCATCATTAGGGGGAAGTAGCGAGCCGCGAGCAGGTCGGTGTGGCCTATGATCCCCATTGCCATGAGGTATGTGTCCAGCCAGACAACGGGGTCGTACGTCGGCTCGTACTTCTCGATCTCCTTGGGGGCCTTGAAGTTGGCGGGGTATTTTTCCCCGCGAATCATTGTCCGAAGCATTGCGGCCCGACTTGGTTGAGTGAGCCTCTTGGTTCCGGGGCTCCGCGGTTGGTGAGGGTGTGCCGCAGGTCATAGGGCTGGCGCGATCGCCACGCCTAATTATTGATGATGTTCGTTCGGGCATCGAGGGGCTGCCCGTTGGCAGCGACCGTGTTGTTCGCCGGTCGCGGCTCGTTGGTTGACAACGCGGGATTGGTGGCCCGTGGTTGGTTCACCAGGGGCTAGGGTGGTGGGCAAACTAATGCGTTAGCCACGGTGGGGTGGCCGCTTGATGCCGCCCTGCTTGCTGATGAGCGGGAGTACATCCGCCCCCGCGGGTCGACTCCCGCGGCTTGTTGCAAGACGGCCCTGATGAGTAGGGCCTTGGCGTACTGGATCTGTAGCGCGCCGTCGCCTTGGACGTCGAGGTTGGCAACCGCAGCGTCGGCCGCGATGACGTTGTCCATCAGGGTGGTGTATAGTGGTAGCCCGTTGGTGTCACGGGCTTGAGGCGAGATAATGATCCGCGGTTGGTGTGGCGGGGGCGCGCGGCCCATGGGTGGTTGGGGGGCTCCAGTCGCCGGTGCACCAGGTGGTGGTCTTGCGGGGTTGCTCCCCCCTAGCGGCGCGTTCTCGAGGTATTCACGCTCGGCGGCGCATGTGGGGTCGCCTTCGTCGTTGAAGTTCAGGACGTGGCCCTGAACGTTGGAGTTCAGGCGGGTCCTGATGCGGCGCTGGTGATAAGAGTGACATCTCCCGTGCCGTCTCTTGTTCGAGGTGGTATTTCTCGTGATCGGCGAGTTTGTTGCGTTGCGCCTCCGCGAGCCGCAGGCGGGCTTGCTCCACCTCCATGGCCGTCGTAGTCGATGGGATCGGCATAGAGAACGGATATGGCGGGGCGGCCGTGCTTCCCGCCATGTAGATCGCGTTGAAGCGATTGGATCTGGCGTGAAAATCCTCAGGGGATTCCGAGCTGGAATCGGAGTCGAAGATCCCTAGGATGGAGGGGTCCTCGAAGTCCTCTGGGTTGGACACTCGCGTGATGGAGTCCTCCCGTGATGTGGCGATGATGGATCCGTCGACCAATGCAGGGGTCACGGAGTCGGCGTCGTCGTTTAGGGCATCGTCATTGGTGGCGGCGTTAGTCTCGACCGCATCGCTGGCGGCCGAATCATACTCGGTGACCAGGCCCCTGATGGAGCGAACTTGCTCCTCCGAAAGCAGATCGCGGTGTGGCGGCGATCCGCCGACAATCACCGTCGCGGCTGGGTCGATCGCGCCGGTGAAGCCGACGAAGAGGTTGACGGAGCCGACCGACATCACCACGGCGTGAGTGACCGGACGTGACGCCGGGATGTAGCTGCTGGGCTAGATCTGTAAGATCCCACCAATGGCGATCATGCGACCCGTGCCGAGCGGCCGATCGATCGGCAAGTAGGGTCTCGCCGCAGAACTCGGGCCCGTCCCGCTATGCCCCATGGTGGGCGCTACTGTCGTGGAAATGGCCATGGCAGTCGCTGCCACTGGGAGCGATTGTGTGTTTTGTGAGGAAGAGTTGGTGGCCATCTGCGGTGCGAGATGGGGGCGGATGCACATGGGTTTACCCAGTTTCGCCCCCCCGGAGGGTAAAGACCTACTCCTACTAGATCAAATTATGGGAGAGCGAGTTACAGGGGTGGCGTGCTCGGCGGCTAGGCAGCGAGTCGCTTTAGGGGGTGTATGATGGAACGTGAGTCTCTAGGATACCCTAGGGAGGTTTATATATGAGGCACCTCGCCGATCGCTGGGCTTCTGTTCGACTGGGGGCTTTGACCTAGTTCGATTAGGCTTCTGTTACGCTCCTGGGCCTCCAGTCGCCAGTCGATGGGCCTTTCCTTCCTTTGTAGTCCAGTCACCGTCTTTTGGACGCACTCGCAGGCCTTTCGACCCGATCGGAACCTCCTGCTGGGCATACCCCCATCGTCATATCCCCATCAGGGTTAGACTTAAATGTATTTTGAATTTTCTTCTTGATGCTCTCTCCTACTTCAATTCATATTTCTTATGTGAGCATCTTCTCAAACTATCATGCCTAACTTAAAGGCGTTAAAGAAAAGTACTTATTGGGAGATAACCCAAAAGTTTTAGATGAGTCTTGGAAGTTATTACTTAAGTAATAACCGCTCCTTATCCTTTTTATTTGCTTTTTGTGCCAAGAGTAACCTCTAATGAGAGAGAAGTAATGATTGGGAAAGTTGTTGTCCCGAAATAGATTTTTGTGCTTCACCGTACAAATTCGGGTAAAATCTCTGAACGTCCTTTTGAGGCGTGAATTTTTATGCTTCTGGCCCAGGTTGTTATCTAACTTTTGTTAGTTCAATAATTTTTTATTTGAGCAACAGAAGGTCTTCAAAAAAATTCGTCTTTACCTGCTAGTCTGTTTTGACAGATTTCTGCCATTTTCTGCATTTGCTTCTTGTTGGTTCCTTTTTTAGTTCTTTTGGGGAATTGAGCTTTTTGAGGGAAGTGCTATAGTAGCTAATGTTCTAATGGAAGTTTATTTGGTGTTACAACTGAACCTTAAGACTTATTATCTTGAGTGCACTAATGTTGCTAATAAACATTGTGTGAAGTTTTGTATGAAGGAAAAATTTCAGGTGTATGGAAGGAATGAGTAATGAGATGAAGGATGGACTAAAGCTCAAGCTTGGGGATGCCACGCGTGTCACCCCAAGAAATTTTCAAGAAGTACAAGCATCAAAGCTTGGGGATGCCCAAGGCACCCCCTTCTTCATCAATAAAAATCCAAACGCTTCATTTTTATTGTTTCATGCACATTTGTGTTGTTCTTGGAGCGTCTTCTTTTTCATTTTCGTTTTGGTTTTTCGTTTGCTTTGTTTGCTTAGTTTGCTGAATAAATTGGTTGGACCCCCTCTTTCATACATTGGTTTGCAAATAGTTTGGTTTGGTTTGGAAAAGAGTAGAAAAGTTCATACTTATGTGGTAAAAAGAGCTCGTTTTTGACTGTGGCCTATGCTCTGTCATGCCATGCTTGATATTGTTTTGGCTTTATGCTTAGTATTCTTTGCTATAGCATGACTTGTTATAAAGAATTGAGATTGCTTAATGTGCCTTGGATGAATCATGCATAGTTTTAGCATATTAAACCATAGTATAGTGGTATTCTCCTTTGATGCTTTATTTGGGTTGACTTGGCGCATGCTCACACCATGTTATGACTATCTCAAGTCACCATAGCCTTTATGATCCTTTAGTTTTCAACTTGTAGTATCACTTTATGCTTTGATCAATGATGTTTTGTCGCTCTACATGATTATGGCCATTATTGCTCTCTTAGTTTGTCGCTCCCAGTCTTTTGCTAGCCTCCACAACCAAGTATGAGTTCCACTCATGCATCCAACTCCCTAAACCAAGTTATTCCAAAGAGTCCACCATACCTACCTACTATCTTATGCTATTCCACGTATATTCATGCTTTTGTTTACCTTCCAAATTAAACTTGTTATGAGAAAACTATTGATTAAAGCTCTCACGAACTTGATGGCACACTTTACTTTTCTTGCCCTTAATAAACTTGAACCATTGTGTCGTCTATGTTGTATATGCTTGCACTTATTTGTTGGGAATTAGCAGAACCATGGTTTCATGGGGAACGCTTTCAACATTGCACTTGGTACTTGTACCTAGTTGATATCATGCTCTTTTGTATATGGATGTCGTCGGTGTGAAATGAAAGGGGAGCTTGTAAGTCCATGGAGTTATGTATATGTGTTAGAGAAACGCCTGGGTCGCTGGTCTAATCCATGCTGACATGGTGGAAACCTGCAGCGTAACCATAATGAGTTGTCTATGAAGAATTCTTCTTATAAAAAAAGGAGACCTATTGAAAAAAAATGAGAAAAAAGAGAAAAAAAGAGATTATGAAAAGAGGAAAGAGAGAAAAAAGCACCATATTCCCATGGTATATAAGAAGATTGATGAGATGCTCGTTGTCTTCTTGCCTTGTCATTATGATATGGGGATTCTTCCGTATCATCGGGCAAGGGGTGCCCCGTTGGCGGTTCTCTATGATACACATGTACTTACGATGACAAGAACTTACCGGTGCCTAAACTTGAGTAGCATGAGGAGCGTCCCTCGTATACAAGGGACATGATATTTCTAACGTATACTTCGTCAAGCATGTACACCATAGTTTGTTCACTTTAACCTTACTCACTTCAAGATTCATATGATAGGGGCAATGAGAGCTGAAAGCTATAAGTACCATAATTTTTGGAAGCTCTTTATGAGACTTGAATCCCTACTTCCTTCTATGAAGGCCTTTCTTTCACCATTATATTGAGTCTCTACCTTCTACCTTTATGCACCTACTTTGAGAGCATAGTGGCCATTCTTAGTTCTATGTGCATTGTCCCAAGACTAGTTGATTGATGCATAACTTGATATTGCTTGTTTTAAACTATTTGAATCTACTCACTCTTATGAACTTTGAAGGTGTCCTATGCATTTATATTTGCTACTCTATGAGGGACAAGCTGAATACTATTATGCTATGTTTTCTTTATGTGAAGCAAAAAAATGTCTTGCAAAGCATTATTATTCCTGAATCTTTTGTTTGTGCCTTTTCATATTGCATCATAGTTTCTTTGTCTTATTGCTAGAACTTTGTCTTTCATGTTATGATTGAAGTATTATGATCCCAGCTTTGAATGTTTTACAAATACTTTGATCAAGTCTTTGATGGTGCATGTCACCTCAAAAATTATTCTTTCTTTTTATCACTTACCTACTCGAGGACGAGCATGAGTTAAGCTTGGGGATGTTGATACATTGCAAATGTATCTATAATTTTTGATGTTCCATGCTTGGTTTTGTCCACTTTCTTGTGTTTTGTCCACACTTTGGAGTACATTTCATATGATTTCTTGGACTAACCTATTAACAAGAGCCACAGTGCCAGCTGCCTGTTTTTTGCTGTTTTTGGTTCCAGGAAAGTCAAAAAATGAATATTCTCGGAATTGGACGGGACAAAAGCCAAAGTGCCTATTTTTCCAGAAGTCATCAGATGCCAGAATACAAGATGTAGAAGGTCTGGGGGCCAGCCACACCACCTGGTCAAGCGGCCAGGCCTAGCCCGCGCCAGGGAGTGGTCTGGCCGACCCCAAAACCCCCTCGGCCTCTCCTTCCGCCTATATATTACCCTCGGGACAAAAACCCTAAGTACCCGATCAAAAATCCATGAAAGAGTCTTTAGCCGCCGTCATCTCCATCCCTAGATCGGGAGGGATCTGAAGCTCTTCCCGGCACCCTGCCGGAGAGGGGAATTCACCCTGGAATACGTCAAGGTATTCACAGACTACTCTGACTTGGTATGTGGTTGGTATGGCTGGACTTTTGTTGCATTTGAATTGACAGGGCAAGGTTTCAGATACATGCTCTACTGATACTCCAGAGCTACTGGTCATGGTTATGGCTTTCTTGGCACAGTCGATCAATCCTTTATGTTTCGACATCCAATCCATTCCTAGTACTACTTCCAAACCTTTGGTTCCAAGTACTATTAGATTGGCATAAAAATCTATCCCATGGATTCTGATAGGTACAACCTTGCAAATTTTTCTAGCTTTGGTGGTTGAACCAGGTATTTGAACTATCATAACATGCTTCAAATTGGTTGGGTGAATCTTACTAGTGCATGCAAATTCTTTTGTAACAAATGAGTGCGATGCTCCAGAATCAAACAACAGTCTTGCTAATACTGAGTTAACATAAAACATACCCAGCACGACATCTAGCGCTTCCTGGGCTTCTTCAGCATTCATGTGGAACAAACGGCTGTTGCGGTTGAGTGAATTCCCTGGGGTGAATCTTCTTCCAGGATGAACATGGCGTTGCTGCTGATATTCTCCATATGCGGTACCAAAGTTCGAGGGCGAGTGCACCGTGGTACCTAAGTTTCCTGAAATTGCCGCGTTTCGAAATGTTGGGCCGCCAACTACCGAGAGGGGCCATTTCAGTAATATTTCCCTGTGAAGTAGACGGTTGGGACGCTCATGTCAGTAATATTTCCGTGATGCGAGCGACAACGCGGCAACCACGTAGGCGAAACGAGATACTAAAGGAGCATGGTGCATTGACCAAATTCACAAATCCACTCCCTCCCTCCTTTCGCATGAACCCTAGCACCGATGGCGTCGAAATCCCCTCTCCGACCAGAATGATCTCTTCGGGCATTTGACTTCCGGCGCCAAGTTGCTGCGCCTACTCGCTGCTACCAAGCTCTAATGCCGAATACCGTGCCAGCCGTTGCGATGATCTAGCCCGCCTCTACCGCCGACGAGCTGAGCAGCGCGAAGGATGGCAGATCCATTTGCCGAGGAAGAAGTACTTCTGGCTAATTTCGGGTGAGCTCATTAAATTAGCACATGGGAAGAGCACGTGGAATCAAGATCAGAATCTGAAGATGGAAGTAGCGCCTGTGCAGTTATGCACTATCCCTAGTTTAGTTGTTGCTGTGCATGAACTTGCTAAAATGAGGCCAGAGCAGACAGCATCGTTGATGAACGAGGCTTCAAGGTTCCTATAGTGTGTGACAGTCAGCTAATTGGGTTAGTGAAACGGCATGTTAGGCTTCGCGTGGTTATGGTGGTGTGTAACATACTGGATGAGAAAGCTCCTGCTACTAGGAGTCGCCCAGCTATTATTGTACAGGGAGTTCTAACTCAAACCCCTGCTGTTGTTGAGCAAAATGTGGTTCCTCGTCCACGACATGCTTCTGTCAAGCAACCTCCTCGTAGGAGTCCTCGTATTGCCGTTGTGGAAAACTCTGCTTCGGAATCTGCTGGTATTGGTGTCCCTGTCCCCGTGCCCGTGTTGCTGCGGCTGCTACTCACCCAATCCATGCCACAATTGAGCAAACTAAGGCGTCCAGAGGCTGCCTCGCTGTTGTTGCCAAGACCGCCGCCTTGTGTGCTGCTCCTCCTCGAAACCGTCCTCAAGTTGTGCAAACCCGTGCTCTGGAATCTGCTGGTACTGGTCGTCCTCATGTTGTTGTTGATCTAGACGCTGTTGACCCAATCCCTGCCGCTGTTGAGCAAACTAAGGCTTCCGGTGGCTTCCCCACTATTGTTGCAAAGATTGATGCCTTGTCTCCTCCTCGAACCCGTGCTCGGGTTCAGCGAGCTGCTGGTCTGAAGCCAGCTCATGGTCTGGACTCTGCTAGAACTCGCAACACTTCGGTTGTGGGAACTGCTCCTGATCGTCGATGTGGCATGGCAGCAGCATATCCTATTGTGGCTGCCATTAGAAGGGGCCCTGCCTGTCCACCATGTAATGTAGCTCCCGCTGCTAAGGGTCCTCGCCTTGCTCCTGGTCCTGGTACTTCCACCGAGGTTGATCCAGCTAACGATGACGCTGGTGATGGCGGCGGTGGCATTGGGGCTAGGTCTGATGGTGCCGCTCAATCTCTCGAACCTCTCGGAGGTTTCTATCCTGAAGAACCTGATGATGGCAAAGTAATCGTTCGTATCAGTGTCGCGGATTATACTGCAAAATTAGATGATGGCACGGAAAAATTCTATGACGAGTTGATGTAATCCTTGGCATATACGACCCTAAAGTGGTAGAATTATCTGACCGGATGGCATCGTTACGTGTGAAGGTGCTGTGGGGGTCCTCCCAGGAAGCACGTTTGTTATATTATGGTTACAGGAGCAAAAAGGCTATCGAAGTGAAAGATACCAGGGATTTAGTCGTACCGTTTACAAGGAAACATTATAGAGGTGAAGTTTACTTCCACATGGTAGTGCACACGGTTGGAGAGGAATTGGAACTCGACAATAGAGATGATGGACTTTTAGAAGGCATGCGTGACCTAATCCATGGCATCACTGGGGCTGGTGCGACTGAGGGTAGCTTCGAACAGAGGAGAGTCACAGAGGAGCGTCATAAAGAGGAGCAGGAAGAGCATCCCCAGAAAGGGCACCCCGAAGAAGAATGTCACCAAGGAGACCACGCCAGAGAAGAGGACGCCCAAGAGTCGCACAACAAAAGGCACAACGCCGTAGAGTATAGCCCAGAGATCCAGTCAAAATGCCACACCGAACGGTAGCAGCAAAAACGATAAGAGGGCTAGCACGGTGGTGAACACTCCCAGGAGTGGTAGCAAAGAGGCGAAGATGGCTAGCACAGAGGCTACCACACCCAGTGGGAGCAGAAAAAAATACTAATTTGGAGCGGAACACGCCGCTGTCAGGGAATTATGCCAGCACGAAGGAGAACACGCCCAATAGTAGCAGCAAAAGGGCTAATTTGGAGCGGAACACGCCGTTGAGGTCAGGCAATAATGCCAGCACGAAGGAGAAGACGCCCAATAGTAGCAGCAAATGGGCTAATTTGGAGCAGAACACGCCGCTGGGGTCGGGCAATAATGCCAGCACGAAGGAGAACACGCCCAATAGTAGCCAACAAAAAAGGCTAATTCGAAGAAGAACACACCGCAAAGGTCAGGCAATAATGCCAGCACCCTAGAGCCAACACCCGTGAGGGGAGGCAGTAAGGAGATCACACCCAAGAGCGGCAACAAAAAGCTTAGTTCGATGGGGAATGGAACGCGGATGTCAAGCCCTACTGATACCATCAGGAAAGATTACATCAGGAAGGAGGATGTACACAGGAAGAGCAAGAGGGTTTTGTACACTCAAGATGAAATTGATTCTGACTGTTGTTTGTCCATTGAAGTACCTCGGATGCGTGCAAATGTAAGACCACCCCATGTGGTTGCAGCAGAATCAACCGAGTGTCTTGGAGAAAACAGAGTTGCCGGTGAGGTGGATTGGGGCAATGTTCATGTCCATCTGGGTGGAGACGATGGTGCAGCCCCACCCATGGGAGTCAATATGATGTGTGCAGTACTAGGCATTAGAGACGATGGCGAGGATTCTGAATCAGATGAAGAAGAAGGCACTGTAGAGGATCAAGAATCTGGTGATGATGAAATAGACGAGGAACTTAACGATGAGGCTGGTATTCCAGTCAATGATTTGGGTGTTGAAGTAGAAGAAATGAAACCTGACCACGAGTATCCTATAATTCCGGTCAGCACCGAGTTCAGGAGCATGCATGAGTTCAGGATGTTGTTCCGGCATTTTTGTATCAAGGGGGAGTTCGACGTTTATCGACTGAAGAACACTGCCCAGAGCTATGACGCCATTTGCAACTTAACGTGGATGAATGGACGGGCCGAGGTACATTGTCCATGGAGGATCACAGTAAGAGCCTTACCTACGTCGACTGCAATTAGGGTACTGGGGCAATGAATGCAACAAACCACTAGAACTCTCTCTCTCTCTTTTCACTCTATAACTACAACTGATGTGCGATATCTTTCTGGCAACTAGTCGACTCCGCTTATCTTTTAAATGAATCTGTGTTGCAAGTGAACAAAATGGGCCCTCCACACATGTGTCTGACAGCAAACTAAAATCCTCAATGGCTGATACAGAGTGGGTGGCTATGTAATCTATGTCCATACTAATGGATAACCCTAAGGAGATCGCGAAGAATATTCAGACTAGCCTCGGTTCTAAATACAACATTGTCCTTCTGTATTAAACGGGTTGGAAAGGTAAAGAGAAAGCTCTTGGGGTCTTGCACAGGGATTGGACCAATAGCTTCAGGATACTGTACAACTTCAAGGAGGAGGTACAAGCTAGGTGTCCGGGGAGTGTTGTGGAGATTGACACCGAATCAGAAGGTGGTAAAATATATTTCAAAAGATTTTTCATGGCGCTTAAACCTTGAATCCAGTGATTCAAGGACGGCTGTAGGCCGTATCTGAGTGTAGACAACACTGTCCTAACTCGCAAATGGAAAGGCTGCCTGCCATCTTCCACAGCACTTGATGGTCACAATTGGATGTTCCTAGTGGCATTTGGGCTGTTTGAAACAAAAACGGAGGAAAACTGGGTCTGGTTTATGAGGCAGCTCAGGAGATCAATAGGCCACATGGATCCATTGGATATATCCACGGACGAATGCAAAGGGTTGACGGATGCATGCAAAGGGTTTCCTGCTGCTAGATTTTACAAACCTAGTAGCAGCGAATATTTCATGAGCAAGATTTTTGCCGAAGCCCCTAAACTTCCAGAGTACTTAGCCATCCATCATTCGCAACTATGGAAGAGGAGTCAATTCAACCCTGACATCAAAGTTGATTACATAAACAACCTTGCAGAATGCCTGAATAACTAGGTGAAGGACATAAAAGTGCGTCATGTTCATATCTTGATGGATAGCATATGTGGTATGATCATGAAGCTGTTAAATATATGGAGAGAGATCGGTAGGAGACTTAGAGGACATATGCTACCGCCAGTTGTACAGCAACTGCACAAGAGAAGCCGAGGACTTGCTCATCTTAAGGTTCTCCCATCAACCAGCAGAAGCTGTGAGTTGGTCGATATGTCCAAGAGTGGGAAAAGGGATGTTGTGAACATCCAGCTGTGAGAATGCACCTGCTTAGTGTGGCAGCATACCGAGAAACCTTGCGACCACGCCTTGGCCTTCTGGGTGAAGAAAAGAACTCTACCACATTTGGATCAGTATTTGTCAGACTACTACTCTATGGAAAAGTTTAGATCTGCGTACGCTAGATCCATCGAGCCATGTACAAACCAATCTCAATGGCCTCAAGTCCAACTGTCTTTCGAGATTTGCCAGCCAGTTACAAAAAGGGGCAGAGGAAGACCCCAGGTGAATAGGTTTAAGAATTTTCTAGAAAAGAAGGGTTCGGCTTTCTATGCTACAAAGAAGGGCAAAAACAGATGCAAGACCTGCCATCTTATAGGCCATAGAGAAGTTGGATGTCCCCTTAATGATCCCAAACCTAGGTATGAGATGGTACATTCACACAAAAAATTGTTTATAGTCTGTAGATATAAGGTAGTAATCCATGTACTGTTTTTTTACAGGAAGCGCAAGGTAAGAAACAAGACAGTCGAATCAGTGATTTTGCTGCGGGAAGAAAACTAAAACGAGTGGAGTGATGATGACGGACAAGATTCTGGTGCTGATTGGCCTGACTTCCCTTGGCCCAGAGATGCAGGGTACGTGAAGGTAAGAAAATTGGCACCCAGGAAGAGGAAGAAGGCAGGAGATGAAGAAGCTAGTGGACGTGAAGGAAAGAGGAAGAAAGTTGGCACCCAAGCAGAGAAATAGGGCTAGCAGTGTGCATGGAACTTGTCAAGCGAAACAATGATGTATTGAACTTGAACATATATATGTAGTTTGGTTAAACTCTGGAGCTGTGTGCGTGGAACTTGTCGGGCGAAACAATCTGCCTCCCATACTCAGAGTAAAATGTATCGCAACTTTATGATTTGATACGGCCGAGGCCATTAGTTGAATCCAAAACTATGACTGTGCCACTACTATCTGAACAATCGCGATAGCTGGGCGGTTAAATCCTCTCCAAAATCGATGGGTGTTAGTGTCACAGACATGATTTATTTATAGGCGCTTAATAAATCCCTGTTGTTGGCATTACACTTATGATAAGCTTCTGGGCTAGAAAACAATTTCTTAAGCTGGCTGCTACACTCCACGAAGCAGCAACTTATTTCAGCTACTGGACAATGACATGGCAACATAAACTACAAATGCAATAGATAATTCCCAAATAATGAGGAAATTGTGTCCACTATCTGGCCTAATCTTGACCCCGTCTATCTCACCACCTCCTTGGACCTGCCTCCCCTGCACCTGGTGAAGCTACCGGATCTCTCGCTCCATCGCACGAATCTCCCCTTTCTTGTCCCACACAGCATCATGCAGATCCTGAACAAGCTCTCTGTGAAAACCTGTCAGTGGCTTTTCGATCCACACAAACTTGTCACAGCCTGTCCCCCTCCCTTCCTGCATAGTAGATCAAAGGAAACAAAAAAAGAATTACATTACACTTTTCGGATCCGGGTTACCATTGTACCTATAGTAGGAACTTACTGCTCTGATGCTGCAGTTGCTGAATTTTCCTGCAGTATTTTCGTTGGTCCACGAAATCCATGTCAGCATCTTCTCACCGCACAAACACAACATATCGGGGTAGTAATCGTAGGGCGCCCTCCGGTACCTGATGGGGCACCCGCCTGACAGCGTTGAGCCGACCCTGATTCCGCCCGAGATGAACTGCACGAGCTGCGAGCCATGAGCAAGGGGAGCGAGGGCAGAGGAAAGAGGAGCCTTTGGATGTCAGGGTAGTGGTGAAGCGTGATTTATCCCTACTTAATAACTCGGGCAGAATCCTACTGTCCACATTCGTCTGACATGTGGGGGGCCTAGTGTGTGGACTTGTCAAACAAAACTCGCGCCTTGGTGGTTCAAAAGCCCTCTCGCGCGCATTGGACACAATTTTTTGGCACCTTGCCCACGTACATATCACTAGGAGGCCTTGCTCAGGAACCAGACATGCCTGGCCCACAATCTTACTCCCTCCTAGGAACTTGTCATGGCTCGCGCCGGCAGATCCATCCACTCCACCGCTTCCGGTAGGGCTCGCCGCGGCGGATCCACCCCAAGATCCTACCGTCGCAGTATCAAATGGCCATGGTTTCTTGAGAGGAGCGACGATGCTATGTATGCGACCTCGGCCCCTCCTACCTATAGAAGGACTGATGCGGCATCGAGCTCGAGCAGGAGCCGCCAGGAGCGACGACGCTCTGTCCATGCCAACCCCGTCACCTTTGGCATTGTCGATTCCGGTGTGCAGGACGACGGGGACAAAGTTGTGCAGAACGCCATTGTTGCCTCCTTGGTGAAGGGCAAGCCACGGGCAGGAGTGGATGTCGCTAGGAAGGGCATGGCGGTGTCACCAATCGAGGTGGACTCCGACGACAGCGGTGTGATGTGGGTTTAGATGTTGTTTAGGATGGTTGCAATTTTGGTTGTGTTTAATGCGAGTACAATTATTGTAATGGGTTTGTCGAGCTATATTGAGAAATATGTGCAATAGCAGCGTGTGAGTGCTTCCACTTTAGAAATTGTGTTTGTGCCATTTGCATGTTGCATTATCAACATAGATTACTTGTAAACAATTCAACAAAAATCATCAGATTACAACCATCAGACGGGAGTGGCAGGATGGAAGAGAAGTTGGCACAGTGGCTTCGAGGGGAAGGAAGAGGAGGGGGGCGTGACACTGGCGGGTGGGCCCTCGGAACAGGTGACACTGACATGCGGGAGCGGGAGCACCCGGTATTGCCGGTCTGTCCAGCGCAAGCGGACTTTGCAACGTGACAACAACAAGTTGATTGGACCAATATAATAACTCGTCGAATTATTAAGGAGTACTGAAAACTACAACTGGGGTACATTCGCACAACACGTATGCTCTAAGCACCTGAGAAGCATCGCTTAAGTCTAACAGTAACGACAACACAAGTACTACATTTCCCTGTCGGTCTTCTCGATACAAATGTAGAAATGCATCTGCCTGTTCGGTCCAGCACCGACAAGGTACTGACATGGCACGCATAGGATCGACCTTAGGTCCACATACTCCACCTCCCGCGGTGTGGGGCAGCTCGGTGCCTCGGCTAGCACAAGAATGCTATCCGACGATGGCGGCTGGGCGTTCGCCCACATGCGCACCATGTATACAGGCCAGGCGCACGAGACCGACCTGACGCATACGACACACACGACATTGGGCCCGGCTCTAGTTCCCGGAACACCGGCGGTGATGGTCAGGACGAAAATAGAGCCGTCCCTCCCTAGAAAATTAGCCAGCGGCATGCCGAGTCAGTGAACGGCACCTGCTCTTGGAGAAGTTGGGCTTGCCCGTACGAGATCCTAATCACTTCGATCAAGTTCCCCTCTACAAGGTGGACGACGAGCTCTGCCGGCAGGTCGGTGTAGTTGTAGCCTGGCTCTGTGCAGGAGCACGTGCCGTGCGGGCATGCAAGCTCGTGGAGCGGGAGCTCGTGGTAGGAGTAACAGCGAAAGCATCCTGGGTGGGAGCACACGAGCGACAACGTCGCTACGAAGTTGCGTGCGAGGATCTCCAGATTCTTGGGCTGCAGCATCTGCCACATCTGAAGTTCGTCGAGAAATCGGAAAAAAGATCAGCAGTTAGATTGGCGAATAGCAGGAATATGTAGGATAAGTTCAAAAGATTGTAAAATGATTTCTTAGCATGAAGGTAGTGACCCAAGAATTGGCGGATGTGGTCGGCTTGCGGCTACGGCAGGATGGAAGTGAAGTGGGGAAAGTGGCTTCGAGGGGAAGAAAGAGAAGTACGGGGAGGAAGAGAAGTAACGGGGATGTGACACTAGGATATGGCCCACTGAACTCGTGAGTCGTGACACTCGCAACATGCCAGTTTGTCCAGAGCAAGCGTGGCCAATCATACCGCAGAACAACCTACTCGAGGATCTCTCTCACGAAGACCATCCCAATCGTCCAAGCGCCCCAATCGAACGGTATGGAACAATCGTCAAGCAGAACAACTGTGTTATGGCGTGCCTTCTAGAAGACTCGGTCTAACGGTGGATCCATTGAGGGGCAGTGCTAGTTTTAGTATAAGAACAAACATGCAATGACTCTAATGGATCCATATGTGGTTTGTGGAAAGAACACATATGCAATGACACTGGTTGATCCATGTGTGGTTTGTGAAAAGAACACACGTGCAATGACACTGGTTGATCTATGTGTGGTTTGTGGAAAGAACACACATGCAATGACTCTAGTGCTAGTTTTAGTATAAGAACACACATGCAATGACTCTAATGGATCCATATGTGGTTTGTGGAAAAGAAACACACATGCAATGACCACTGGTTGATCCATGTGTGGTTTGTGGAAAGAACACACACGTGATAACAGTGGTGGATCCATGTGTGGTTTGTGAGAAGAACACACATGCAATGACCACTGGTTGATCCATAAGTGGTTTCTGGAAAAGAACACACATGCAATGAACACTGGTGGATCCATGTGTGGTTTGTGGAAAAGAACAAATATGCAATGAGTCTAGTGCTGGTTTTAGTATAAGAACACACATGCAATGACTCTAGTGGGTCCACATGTGGTCTGTGAAAAGAACACACATGCAATGACACCGGTTGATCCATATGAGGTTTGTGGAAAACAACACACATGCAATAAACACTAGTGGATCCATAAGTGGTTTGTGGAAAAGAACACACATGCAATGACTCTAGTGCTGGTTTTAGTATACGAACACACATGCAATGACTCTAGTGGGTCCACATGTGGTTTGTGAAAAGAACACGCATGCAATGACCACTGGTTGATCTATATGTGTTTTTTGGAAAAGAACACACATGCATTGAACAATGGTAGATCCATAAGTGGTTTGTGGAAAGAACACGCATGCAATGACTCTAGTGCTGGTTTTTGTCGTGGAATTGACCACGGCAGATGATACAGGGTAGCTTACGTAGAGGAAAGGGCAAGGCGACGTAGGAGAATCCGGGAGCGAGATTGGCATGCGAAGTAGCCAGGTTCACGTCCCCTCGATGGAGGATCGCTACGTCCTGTTGTCAATCCAGTATGATCATAGATTGGTTTACATGGAGTCGCTGGAGGCGGTGGGAGAGACTAGATCTAATATGTTGTGGAGAGATCTAATACGACGTGCCCCCCTTGGGGGTGCCCCTAGTGGCTTTATATGTGCAACCAGTTAGGGTTTACAAGTGCACTAATGGGCTTTGCATTGGAGTCGCCGTCTTGGGACTTCAGGCGGCGTGGCATCTGTGTCCAGTATGCGCCAGTCGCCGTATTCGGCGAGTCAATCCGCTCTGGCTTGGCTTCAGTCGGCTCGCTCCAGCTAGCGACTCCGCTTCATGGGTATACCCCGATTGGTATTCCCCCATCAGTAGTCCCTGAGCGCGTCATGGATTCGACGCAGGCTTGAGGCAGGGCGCGGAGAGTCTTGGCGATGGATTGTGGCGAATCGGCGACGAGCTCCTAAACAGAGGAAAGAACCGTTAAGCGATAGGCGGTCGGCGTGAGCTAGTCTGTGAGAACCAGTCGGCGAGAGCCAGTCGGTGATGGCTCGTTAGCGAAAGGCGCAGGGAGTCGGTGAACCCGCTAATTGCGGCGAGTCCCCGATCGTGGAGCGTGTCGAGTCCCTGAGTGCGGCGAGTGGCGAGGTCCGGCGACCGGCGACTGGTGCTGTCTGTAGCACGCCAAGTCCCCGAGTGCAGCGAGTGGCAAGGTCGGGCGACCGACGAGTGGCGCTGTCTGGAGCGAACCGAGCCCCCGAGCACGGCGAGTGGCACGCACCGAGTCCCCGAGCGCGGCGAGTGGCGAGGTCGGGCGACCAGCGAGTGGCGCTGTCTGGAGCGCGCCGAGTCCCCGAGCGTGGCGAGTGGCGAGGTCGGGTGACCGACGAGTGGCGCTGCCTGGAGCGCGCCGAGTCCCCGAGCGTGGCGAGTGGCGAGAAAGACACCAGACCGTTTTGCTGAGACGGAGAAAAAGTACAACTGCAGTAAGGTGTATTTATGAAATATATTGAACATGTGTAAAGAATGCGATTTGTAGATGTGGAAATAAAATGCATGTTGTTAAATAGATCAGTTAGCAGTATGAAAGGTTTATGCGTGTCTTTTCATGAGTAGGCAGACCTCCAGCATCAAACGCTTGCCGGGTAACAGGGACGCGATGCCAGACTGTTGCACCCAGAGACAAGGTCGGCCTTTTGGTACCCAGCCTCACTACTTCGACGGATGCGAATAAACAATAGACAAAACTGAAACCGATCCCAAGTATGATTTTGGTCCCTGAAAGGGTCATATGCGACTGCATGGTCCGCTTTGGAGAATGAATTAAGATGCATATATGCTTTGGACTCATAGCATGTACGAGTGTAAAGAAACTTAGTTGTTAGCATGGCAAGTCCGTGATGGCGAGTCGGCGACAGGCGATTCCACGATGGCGGTGAGTACGCGATGGCGAGTCCGTGATGGCGAGTCTGCGGCGGGTCAGTCCGTGAGCCCATACTTGGTGAAGATGTAGACGGTCGGCATGATGGAGTCAGTATCACAGACTAAACCGATGCGGCCACGGAGTCGCATCGCCGTAGTTGGTTGGGATAGTGAGAAGGCCAGAGACGGTCCGCCATGACAAGCAATGCTAATTCCGTGAATACATCGCATGGCTATGTGCCTCTTTTTCTTTGATCAAAATTAGCAGGAGTGCCCTGGATCAGAGTGTAGATTCTATAAACACTGTATACAGGTAGAAAAATCATAGCATGAGGGGATTAAAATAATCAATTAATTTGTATCAACGAGAGAGATTGGATTAGAAAAACCCATTAGTCATGGCAGCCTGGAGCGTGTAATTTCCATGCAGTTTTTTTGCTCATGGGGGACAAGGCCATGTGGTGATGATCGATTGATGTACTCTAAGCAAACCAACTCGTCCTTGATACACAGCTGATCGATTCGGTTTAGTTGCGCATGGAGGCGAGGTCCTGGTCTGCCGCTGGGTGCGGTTCTGTGCGCTGCAGCTGATAATGCGACAAACGCCAGGGGTCAAGTGCAAATAAAATTGCACGACCAGTTTTGAGCCTGCCTTGGAGCGCAATGACAGCGCCGCCGATCCGATTGGACCTTTCGCCTATGAGAACATGTAGGCATAAGACGATTAGATCTAAATAAATCGATTAGTAAAATAATCAATGAGAGAAAATATGAGATTGGATCGGGAAATCTTCAGCCGCCGCGAGCTTTTTCTTGATCACGCGCATATGTTGATGATGAGTTTGAGGATACCGCCCGAATCATCGCCTCCAAGCACCGCTTGCCCCACGGTGGGCGCCAACTGTCGTGGAATTGACCACGGCAGATGCTACAGGGTAGCTTATGTAGAGGAAAGGGCAAGGCGACGTAGGCGAATCCGGGAGCGAGATTGGCACGCGAAGTACCCAGGTTCACGTCCCCTCGATGGAGGATCGCCATGTCCTGTTGTCAATCCAGTATGATCATAGATTGGTTTACATGGAGTCGCCAGAGGCGCTGGGAGAGACTAGATCTAATATGTTGTGGAGAGATATAATACGACGTGCCCCCCTTGGGGGTGCCCCTGGTGGCTTTATATATGCAACCAGTTAGGGTTTACAGGTGCACTAATGGGCTTTGCATTGGAGTCGCCATCTTGGGACTTCAGTCGGCGTGGCATCTGGGTCTAGTATGCGCCAGTCGCCGTATTCGGCGAGTCGATCCGCTCTGGCTTGGCTTCAATCGGCTCGCTCCAGCTAGCGACTCCGCTTCATGGGTATACCCCGATTGGTATTCCCCCATCAGTTTTAGTATAAGAACACACAAGCAATGACTCTAGTAGGTCCATATGTGATTTGTGGAAAGAACACACATGCAATGACACTGGTTGATCCATGTGTGGTTTGTGGAAAGAACACACATGCAATACCATTGGTTGATCCATGTGAGGTTTGTGGAAATAACACACATGCAATGAATCTAATGGATCCATATGTGGTTTGTGGAAAAGAACACACATGCAATGCCCACTGGTTGATCCATGTGTTGTTTGTGGAAGGAACACACATGCGATGACACTAGTTGATCCATGTGTGGTTTGTGGAAAGAACACACATGCAATGACACTGGTTGATCCATATGTGGTTTGTGGAAAGAACACACGTGCAATGACACCGGATGATCCATGTGTGGTTTGTGGATAGAAGACACATGCAATGACTCTAGTGGGTCCATATGTGGTTTGTGAAAAGAACACACATGCAATGACCAGTGGTTGATCCATATGTGGTTTGTGGAAAGAACACACATAAAATGACTCTAGTGGGTCCATATGTGGTTTGTGAAAAGAACACACATGCAATGACCACTAGTTGATCCATATGTGGTTGATGGAAAGAACACATCTGCAGTGAACACTGGTGGATCCATAAGTAGTTTCTGGAAAGAACACACATGCAATGACTCTAGTGCTGGTTTTAGTATAAGAACATACAAGCAATGACTCTAGTGGGACCATATGTGATTTGTGGAAAGAACACACATGCAATGACACTGGTAGATCCATGTGTGGTTTGTGGAAAGAACACACATGGAATGACTCTAGTGGTTGATCCATGTGTGGTTTGTGGAAATAACACACATGCAATGACTCTAGTGGTTGATCCATGTGTGGTTTGTGGAAATAACACACATGCAATGACTCTAATGGATCCATAAGTGGTTTGTGGAAAAGAACACACATGCAATGACCAATGGTTGATCCATATGTGGTTTGTGGAAAGAACACACATGCAATGACACTGGTTGATCCATGTGTGGTTTGTGAAAAGAACATACATGCAATGCCACTGGTTGATCCATGTGTGGTTTGTGGAAAGAACACACATGCAATGACTCTAGTGGTTGATCCATGTGTGGTTTGTGAAAATAACACACATGCAATGACTCTAATGAATCTATGTGTGGTTTGTGGAAAAGAACACACATGCAATGAGTCTGGTCCTGGTTTTAGTATAAGAACACACATGCAATGACTCTAGTGGGTCCACATGTGGTTTGTGAAAGAACACACATGAATTGACACCGGTTGATCCATGTGTGGTTTGTGGAAAAGAACACACATGCAATGAACACTGGTGGATCCATCAGTGGTTTGTGGAAACAACGCACATGGAATGACCACTGGTTGATCCATGTGTGGTTTGTCGAAAAGAACACACATGCAATGACCACCGGTTGATCCATATGTGGTCTGTGGAAAGAACACACATGAAGTGAACACTTGTGGATTCATGTGTGGTTTGTGAAAAGAACACACATGCAATGAACACTGGTGGATCCATAAGTGGTTTGTGGAAAGAACACAGATGCAATGACTCTAGTGCTAGTTTTTGTATAAGAACTCACATGCAATGACCCTAGTGGGTCCATATGTGATTTATGGAAAGAGAACACATGCAATGACACTGGTTGATCCATGTGTGGTTTGTGGAAAGAACACACATGCAATGCCATAGGTTGATCCATGTGTGGTTTGTGGAAATAACACACATGCAATGACTCTAATGGATCCATATGTGGTTTGTGGAAAAGAACACACATGAAATGACCACTGGTTGATCCATGTGTGGTTTGTGGAAAGAACAGACATGCAATGACACTAGTTCATCGATGTGTGGTTTGTGGAAAGAACACACATGCAATGACACTTGTTGATACATATGTGGTCTGTGGAAAGAACGCACGTGCAATGATACCGGTTTATCCATGTGTGGTTTGTGGATAGGAGTCACATAAAATGACTCTAGTTGGTCCATATGTGGTTTGTGAAAAGAACACACATGCAATGACCACTGGTTGATCCATATGTGGTTTGTGGAAAGAACACACATGCAATGACTCTAGTCCATATGTGGTCTCCTTATGTGGTTTGTGAAAAGAACACACATGCAGTGACCACTGGTTGATCCATATGTGGTTTGTGGCAAGAACACACATGTAGTGAACACTGGTGGATCCATAAGTGATTTGTTGAAAGAACACACATGCAATGACTCTAGTGATGGTTTTAGTATAAGAACACACAAGCAATGACTCTAGTGGGTCCATATGTGATTTGTGGAAAGAACACACATGCAATGACACTGGTTGATCCATGTGTGGTTTGTGGGAAGAACACACATGCAATGACTCTAGTGGTTGATCCATATCTGGTTTGTGGAAATAACACACATGCAATGACTCTAGTGGTTGATCCATGTGTTGTTTGTGGAAAAGAACACACATGCAATGACCACTATTTGATCCATCTTTGGTTTGTGGAAAGAACACACATGCAACGACACTAGTAGATTCATGTGTGGTTTGTGGAAAGAACACACATGCAATGATACTATTTGATCCGTAAGTGGTTTGTGGAAAAGAACACAAATGCAATGACCACTGGTTGATCCATATGTGGTTTTAGGAAAGAACACACATGCAATGACTCTAGTGGTTGATCCATTTGTGGTTTGTGGTAATAACACACATGCAATGACTCTAATGGATCCATGTGTGGTTTGTGGAAAAGAACACACATGCAATGACACTAGTTCATCCATGTGTGGTTCATGGAAAGAACACACATGCAATGACATTGGTTGATACATATGTGGTTTGTGGAAAGAACACACGTGCAATGCCACTGGTTGATCCATGTGTGGTTTGTGGATAGAGCACACATGCAATGACTCTAGTGTGTCTAGATGTGGTTTTTGAAAAGGACACACATGCCATGACCACTGGTTGATCCATATGTGGTTTGTGGATAGAACACACATGCAATGACTCTAGTGGGTCCATATGTTGTTTGTGAAAAGAACACACATGCAATGACCACTGGTTGATCCATATGTGGTTTGTCGAAAGAACACACATGTAGTGAACATTGGTGGATCCATAAGTGGTTTGTGGAAAGAACACACATGCAATGACTCTAGTGCTGGTTTTAGTATAAGAACACACAAGCAATGACTCTAGTGGGTCCATATGTGATTTGTGGAAAGAACACACATGCAACGACACTGGTTGATCCATGTGTGGTTTGTGGAA
Source organism: Avena eriantha (assembly GCA_910589775.1). NCBI lineage: Eukaryota > Viridiplantae > Streptophyta > Magnoliopsida > Poales > Poaceae > Avena > Avena eriantha. The sequence goes on from OU342744.1 coordinate 162,269,660, forward strand.
AGAACACACATGCAATGACTCTAGTGGTTGATCCATGTGTGGTTTGTGGAAATAACACACATGCAATGACTCTAGTGGTTGATCCATGTGTGGTTTGTGGAAATAACACACATGCAATGACTCTAATGGAACCATAAGTGGTTTGTGGAAAATAACACACATGCAATGACCCCTGGTTGATCCATATGTGGTTTGTGGAAAGAACACACATGCAATGACACTGGTTGATCCATGTGTGGTTTGTGAAAAGAACACACGTGCAATGACACTGGTTGATCCATGTGTGGTTTGTGGAAAGAACACACATGCAATGACTCTAGTGCTAGTTTTAGTATAAGAAAACACAAGCAATGACTCTAGTGGGTCCATATGTGATTTGTGGAAAGAACACACATGCAATGACACTGGTTGATCCATGTGTGGTTTGTGGAAAGAACACACATGCAATGACTCTAGTGGTTGATCCATGTGTGGTTTGTGGAAATAAAACACATGCAATGACTCTAGTGGTTGATCCATGTGTGGTTTGTGGAAATAACACACATGCAATGAATAATGGATCCATAAGTGGTTTGTGGAAAAGAACACACATGCAATGACCACTGGTTGATCCATATGTGGTTTGTGGATAGAGCACACATGCAATGACACTGGTTGATCCATGTGTGGGTTGTGAAAAGAACACACATGCAATGCCACTGGTTAATCCATGTGTGGTTTGTGGAAAGAACACACATGCAATGTGTGGCACCCCGCTAAAACCACTACTACAAAATTGCTGTGTTTTTGTGCATTGCATCATCATGACCGCATGCTCATGTCATCATGCCACATTGCATTTTAGCATCGTCATCATCATGCATGGTTTTGCCTAAAACTATTTTCAAAAAGACTACCTTTGTTTTCTAAATACCCCGTCTTTAATTTCAAATCAAAAACCCCAGTTCTCCGGATTATTTTGTTTTGTCTAAAAACACATTACAAAAGCCTCGTTTTTAATAAGTAAAATATTTAGATTATTTTTGGCAGGCAGCCCGCCAGGCCCGAAATCCCGGCCGGCCACCTCTGAGCCCTAAAACTAGTCCATACCCAAACCTAACCGCCTCCTCCTTCTCTCTCTCACCCCGCCGCCAGCTACAGGCAGCACCACTCGCGCGCGCCCCACCCAGCTCTACCTACCCCGCCACCTGCCGTCACCCCGACCCCACACAGCGGTGTGTGCACCCACACGACACCACTCAGCATGTTCCCTGGTCGACCCTCACCTGCGCGTACGCCACCCCGACCCGCCTGCGCCCCTGGCCCTACCACTACTGCCCCGCACCCGCTAGCGACGCACAACACCCACCAACCGCGTGCTCTGCCGGCTCCTCTCGATCCCCGCACCTCGCTTCCTCTCCCTCGCGTGGCGTCGCCACCAGGGCCTCGCGTTCCAGTGCCGCCAGGGCTTGCTGCCGCCCAGCCGCGTCGGTCGCGCCCTCCCACTACATGCCTACGCGCCCCATGTCGCCTCCTACCGCCGCAATCCCCTCCGCCAGAGCCGCGCGTGGCCCCTACCACCCTGTCTCCTTCCCGCATCGAGCCAACCCACGACCTCCCACCCACGCGATCCCCTCGCCTCGCTGCATGCCACCGCCTAGCTTGCCTCGCAGCCCGTCGCCCTCGACGAATGCCCTGACTTGCCTGTCGTCCCGCCTCTGCTCCGCGAGAAGCGCCACCGCGCCCTCTCCTCTCCCTGGCGAGGTTTTCGCCACCGAGCCGCCCCACGCCCGGCCACGCGGCGACCCTGCCGTGCTCGACCGGCTGCCACCGCAGCTTCCTCCTTCCGAGCGCCACCGCTCAAGCCCCCGATGACACCGGTTCATGTCCACCGTCCGTCAACCGCCTCTGTGCGACCCTGCCGACGCCATCGACCTCTGTGCGACCCTGCCGTCGACGCCGCCTCGCTGGGCCTTAACTTCATCGCCGGCCGCCGCTTCCATGTCACCTCTGCTCCGAGAGCCGCGGCGCCGCGGGCCCCCCTCCTGCCGCAGAGAACCCCCAACGTCGAGCCCATCCTAGGACCTCCTCTCCCCGCACCCCAAGCCACTCCGTTGTGCTACAGGCCGCCGCCAGGGCTCCACCTCCATGACCTCCTCCTCTGCACATCGCTCACCGTCACGTCCCTGTATCCAATCACCACGGCCAAGTGTTGCTCTGTCTCTGCTGCGTTGGTTCCACAGTGTTGTTCTCTGCAGCATTGATCGTCTTGGATCCTAGTTCGATCTCTTCTGTGGGTTGCTCGTTTGGCTAGGCGCGCCTAGATGTTTCATCAAGCCCTTAAGAAGATTCCCGCGTTCGTGGCCAAGCTTAGCATCCGCGGATTTTATCTCATCGCCAAGATCTACTCCGGCTACACTGAACCGAGTTCGACACCGACAAACCAAGATGGAACCACAAGACCGCCGACACTGGATTTGATGACCGAGACCTCAGGTGCCAAGATCTGAAGACCCCCCAATCCACGAATCCGGTGGCCTAGACCCCGAAAGACCGATCCCGACGAGACCGAACCGAACCCTCAGCACCAAGTTCGCCAAACCCCATGTGTGACCCCTTTTCTAAGAACCATATTTTTATAATATATGATATCTATCTTGTCGCATACTAAATTGTTCATGTCGCATACATATCTTGTGGTTTGGGGGCATTATGCTGAGACACGTCATAATTAAATATGGAGACCATATGCGGGCAAATATAGTCTTATATCGTCTCCATTTAATTTGCGTAGAGAACCGATAACATGTTTTGCCTTGTTAATGTAACATTTAAATTACAGGGTATCTAAATAACTTGAACCCTCTAATTAATTGTCGGGACCCCTGTTCCGCTTAATATTGCCTAATTGCATCGTATCTTTGCCATGCCATGCATCATATCATAATCATGCAGGATCTTCTGCAGTAGTATTAAATAGTGTATCCGGTGTTTCTTTTAGTGCTTTGCTTCTTCATGGATTAGGCCGTTGAGTTGATGTGAGCTTCGACAAGTTCTTCGGATATATCTCCGGCAGTGTTTTCCCAGATGAGCATTCTCCCCCTTTCTACCTATTTTGCATTTATAGTCTTTATTTCCTCCTGTTAATATATTGCTATCTTTGTTGCGATGGTTTAGTGTTCCGTAACAGATATATCCCTTGCAGCCTTTATCTTGCCTTGGACACATCCTATTGCCTGTTGTTTGATAGATAGTCAGTCTTGCGAGTCGTAGTTTCTTGCTCATGTGCTGGTTCGTTTCATTGTTGTTCCACCGTTGACGGAAGGTTGGCTTACGCTTAATAGTGGAGATGCTTTACGGTGGAGTTAATCATGACTTTAAATACAACTATTAAATTGTTGGGATAACTAATGAAAGAGGCACCGGTGGAAAATATATGCTATTTGGTTTTCATGACCACTTGTGTCCTGTAGGCCCCGAGTACTTGATACATGTTCCTTGACTATTCGCACTATCCACATCTGGGAGAGTCTATGAATCCCCCTTAGCCAGAGCTTGCTTCATTTCTTATTTCTTGGGGCCACAAACTAGTTTGGGGATTTATTACTATCTTGTACTTATGCCATGCTTTACTGCTTTATTTAAGATTGTGCGTGGAGCACCTGTATTGTTTTGGATCGTGACACGTTTTCGCTGTATCGACAAGCCCAGTCACACTTTCGGGTTCCCAGTCCGTTTACCGCCGTCTACACAAACCCTGGGTCCATCTCGGAGCCGACCAACTTCGTTGCGGGTAGCTTACTGGGGTGACCCCCTGAAATGTTTTATGAATCCTGTGATTGCTTTGTCGTGAAAGCCTCGTTGGGTTTCGATTTGGTTTTTCCAAGGTTGATCGTGTGTGTTGCTATTTGTGCATCCCTGCAGGGTAAATCTTTCTGAAAGTCGTGTCCGCTAGTTATGGACAACTTGGAGCACAGTATCTCGATCATAAACAAGCATAACTAAAGTAGTGCTATAAATTTGACTTAATATGTGACTAGTAATCAGCTTCACTATCATGGAATGGATAATAAAAGTGCCAACAACTAGCAGAACTGGGGTGTATCGTGTCCTGCTATACCTGCCTAGTAAGTATCGCAACTCCGATCGAATGAGATAAAAGTGCCAACAATTGCTGGGTTTGGGATGTCACATGCTAATTGTATCTGACTAGTAAGTACTGCAACTACCACTGAATGGTTAACTAAAACTGCCCACTACTTATGCTATCGGGATAACCCATGCTATCTATATCTGACTAGTAAGTGCTTCAACTATAATGGAATGAATAAAACTGCTAATTGTGTGAGTTCCTCGGTTTGACTTCCTCGTTTGGTCTCGAGGGGGAAATGCCAGGATGGGTATGATTGGTGTAAGTATTAGGTTGGTTCCGAATAAGTCTTTCTTACCTCTCTCTAATAGCCGACAGGTAATCGAGTCTCTATAGGTTGTTTAGTGCATGATGCGCTGCCACTTCAGTCCACCATACCTATGTAGGCAAGAGCCGCCGAATTCTAGCCTCGTCATGTACTAGCCTCAGTACTGGCGCTCCTCTTTTTCCTTTGCCCTTTGTCGGCACCCCTTTTGTTTTAGCAGGTATAAGTTCGACGTTGTTAGCAGGGTTACCCTTCCGACTTGGCCTGGGCAGGGTTATGGACGCCATTGGTTATTCTTCAGGGCTCTTAGCTCAATTTGCTTCTTATCCGTACTCGGATGTTGTATCGATTTCAATGTCATTTGGATCTTTGTACTCTATATCTGTATTCTTGACTCAGTGAGTCGTTGTTGTATATATATATCTTCTGTGGGTTCCATCGTGGACTAATGTGTAATGGTATTACTTTGTTCTCCACCCGCACGCAAGTGCCTGGTGGGCGTCCTTGAATCGTTTCTATGCGGGTTTGGCGGGAAGCGCTAAAACTTGCATAGGGACGATTCGAGGGTGTTACAAAGTGGTATCAGAGCCCAGTAGTTGCGATACCCCACTGGTCCAGCCTATAGGATAACCTAGCTAACGGCCGATGTAGAGTGTCAAAACTATTTTCGCAAAATCGGTTGGATAGATCTGATTAGGTCTTCTTTTACTCCTTACCCCTATGCTATTCTCCTCTTACCTCTGTGTTTTGAATCTGTTCTCTTACCTCTCTTCGAGTCCAGGATTTCTCGAGGTTGGGTTTCTGTCCTACCTTCAGAGTTTCGGTTCCTTCTTGTAACTGGTGTTGCTACATCCGGTCTTCATCTCTGAGTAATTTTCCTCTGTGTACCTCTCAAGTGACCCAACAGTCACTAACATTTTCTTTGTATCTTGCGGTGATTTTCAAAGCGATGACATTATCTACGCCAGATCCGATGAGGAGCCAGCATCACTCCTTTGTTTCCGAACCTCTCTCATCAAGATCTTCAGTCTGAATTCCGAGAATGGGTTGCACGATTTTTCTACTACATGTGTGGAGTAATAGTTTGGGTGCCTGATGGATTGGCCCCCATGCCGACTACTCAATCTATTTGCTCCTGTACATTAAAGTGGATTAGAATGCATCGTTTCTCTCCTTCTATCGAAGTTAGAGGTGGCTTTGTTTGTTGATACCTTTACCTTCGTCCTTTGTTCTCGGAGTGTTCTCTCGAGGATCCTGGACAACAACCCCTTGTTGGTGGTGTCGCCGATTTCAAGATGGACAAGGATCTTTGTTAGTGGTGTCGCGAAGTTCTACACGAAGCGAGAAGATTCATGTCATCAGCCTTCTTCCCCGGACCATGAGGCGGATCTCGAGGGCGAAATCCCTTGTTAGTGGTGCCGAATTGTGGCACCCCGCTAAAACCACTACTAGAAAATCGCTGTGTTTTTGTGCATTGCATCATCATGACCGCATGCTCATGTCATCATGCCACATTGAATTTGAGCATCGTCATCATCATGCATGGTTTTGCCTAAAACTATTTTCAAAAAGACTACCTTTGTTTTCTAAATACCCCGTCTTTAATTTCAAATCAAAAACCCTGGTTCTCCGGATTATTTTGTTTTGTCTAAAAACAGATTACAAAAGCCACGTTTTTAATAAATAAAATATTTAGATTATTTTTGGGAGGCAGCCCGCCAGGCCCGAAAGCCCGGCCGGCCACCTCTGAACCCTAAAACTAGTCCATACCAAACCCTAACCGCCTCCTCCCTCTCTCCCTCACCCCGCCGCCAGCTGCAGGCAGCACCACTCGCGTGCGCCCCACCCAGCTCTACCTACCCCGCCACCTACCGACACCCTGGCCCCACAGAGCGGTGTGTGCACCCATTCGACACCACTCAGCATGTTCCCTGGCTAACCCTCACCTGCGCGTACGCCACCCCAACGCGCCTGCGCCCCTGGCCCCACCACTGCGCCCGCACCTGCTAGCGACGCGCAGCACCCACCAACCGCATGCTCTGCCCGCTCCTCTTGATCCCTGCACCTCGCTTCCTCTCCCTCGCGTGGCATCGCCACCAGGGCCTCGCGTTCCAGCACCACCAGAGCTTGCTGCCACCCAGCCGCGTCGGTCGCGCCCTCCCGCTGCACGCTAGGCGCCCCATGTTGCCTCCTACCGCCGCAATCCCCTCCGCCAGAGCCGCACGTGGCCCCACCACCCTGTCTCCTTCCCGCATCGAGCCAACCCACGATCTCCCACCCACGCGATCCCGTTGCCTCACTGCACGCCGCCGCCTGGCTTGCCTCGCTGCCCGTCGCCCTCGACGGAAGCCCGGACCTGCCTGCCGTCCCGCCTCTGCTCCACGAGAAGCGCCATCGTGCCCTCTCCTCTCCCTGGCGAGGTTTCCGCCACCGAGACGCCCCGCGCCCGGCCACGCGGCGACCCTGCCGTGCTCGACCCGGCCGCCACCGCAGCTTCCTCCTTCCAAGCGCCACCGCTCAAGCCCCCGCTGACGCTGGTTCCTCTCCACCGTCCGTCAACCGCCTCTGCGCGACCCTGCCGCCGCCATCGACCTCTGTGTGACCCTGCCACCGGCGCCGCCTCGCTAGGCCTTGACTTCATCGCCGGCCGCCGCTTCCGTGTCGCCTCTACTCCGAGAGCCACGGCGTCGCGGCCCCCCTCCTTGCCACAGAGAACCCCACCGTCGAGCCCGTCTTGGACCTCCTCTCCCCGCACCCCAAGCCACTCCGCTGTGCTACGGGCCGCCGCCAGGGCTCCACCTCCATGACCTCCTCCTCTGCGCATCGCTCGCCGTCGCGTCCCTGTATCCAACCACCACGGCCAAGTGTTGCTCTGTCTCTGCTGCGTTGGTTCCACAGTGTTGTTCTCTGCAGCGTTGATTGTCTTGGATCCTAGTTCGATCTCTTCTGTGGGTTGCTCGTATGGCTAGGCGCGCCTAGATGTTTCATCAAGCCCTTCAGAAGACGCCCGCATTCGTGGCCAAGCTTAGCATCCGCGGATTTTATCTCGTCCCCAAGATCTACTCCGGCTACACGAACCGAGTCCAACACCGACAAACCAAGATGGAACCACAAGACCGCCGACACGGATTTGATGATCGAGACCTCAGGTGCCAAGACTGAAGACCCCCGATCCACGAATCCGGTGGCCGAGACCCCAAAGACCGATCCCAACGAGAGCCGAACTGAACCCTCAGCACCAAGTTCGCCAAACCCCATGTGTGACCCCTTTTCCGAGAACCATATTTTTATATTATATGATATCTATCTTGTCGCATATTAAATTGTTCATGTCGCATACATATCTTGTGGTTTGGGGGCATTATGCCGAGACACGTCATAATTAAATATGGAGACCATATGCGGGCAAATATAGTCTTATATCATCTCCATTTAATTTGCGTAGAGAACCGATAACATGTTTTACCTTGTTAATGTAACATTTAAATTGTGGGGTATCTAAATAACTTGAACCCTCTAATTAATTGTCGGCACCCCGGTTCCGCTTAATATTGCCTAATTGCACCGTATCTTTGCCATGCCATGCATCATATCATAATCATGCAGGATCTTCTGCAGTAGTATTAAATAGTGTATCCGGTGTTTCTTTTAGTGCTTTGCTTCTTCACGGATTAGGCCGTTGAGTTGATGTGAGCTTCGACAAGTTCTTCGAATATATCTCCGGCAGTGTTTTCCCAGGCGAGCATTCTCCCCCTTTCTACCTATTTTGCATTTATAGTATTTATTTCCTCCTGTTGATCTATTGCTATCTGTGTCGCGATGCTTTAGTGTTCCGTACCAGATATATCCCTTGGAGCCTTTATATTTCCTTGGACACATCCTATTGCCTGTTGTTTGATAGATAGTCAGTCTTGCAAGTCGTAGTCGCTTGCTCATGTGCTGGTTCGCGTCGCTGTTGTTCCACCATTGACGGAAGGTTGGCTTACGCTTAATAGTGGAGATGCTTTATGGTGGAGTTAATCATGACTTTAAATACAACTATTAAATTGTTGGGATAACTAATGAAAGAGGCACTAGTGGACAATATATGTTATTTGGTTTTCATATCCACTTGTGTCCCACAGGCCCCGAGTACTTGATACCTGTTCCTTTAATATTCGCACTATCCACATCTGGAAGAGTCTATGAATCCCCCTTAGCCAGAGCTTGATTTATTTCTTATTTCTTGGGGCCACAAACTATTTTGGAGATTTATTACTATCCTGTACTTATGCCATGCTTTACTGCTTTATTTCAGACTGTGCGTGGAGCACCTGTACTGTTTTGGATCGTGACACGTTTTCGCTGTATCGACAAGCCCACTCACACTTTCGGGTTCCCAGTCGTTTACCGCCGTCTACACACACCCTGGGTCCGTCTCAGAGCCGGCCAACTTCGTTGCGGGTAGCTTAGTGGGGTGGCCCCCTGAAATGTTTTATGAATCATGTGATTGCTTTGTCGTGAAAGCCTCGTTGGGTTTTGATTTGGTTTTTTCCGAGGTTGATCGTGTATTTGTGCACCCCTGCAGGGTAAATCTTTCTGAAAGCCGTGTCTGCGGTTATGGATGACTTGGAGCACAGTATCTCGATCATAGACAAGCATAACTAAAGTAGTGCTATAAATTTGACTTAATATGTGACTAGTAATCAGCTTCACTATCATGGAATGGATAATAAAAGTGCCAACAACTGGCGGAACTGGGGTGTATCGTGTCCTGCTATACCTGCCTAGTAAGTATCGCAACTCCAATGGAATGAGATAAAAGTGCCAACAACCATTGGGTTTGGGATGTCACATGCTAATTGTATCTGACTAGTAAGTACTGCAACTACCACTGAATGGTTAACTAAAACTGCCCACTACTTATGCTATCGGGATAACCCATGCTATCTATATCTGACTAGTAAGTGCTTCAACTATAATGGAATGAATAAAACTGCAAATTGTGTGAGTTCCTCGGTTTGACTTCCTCGTTTGGTCTCGAGGGGGAAATGCCAGGATGGGTATGATTGGTGTTAGTATAAGGTTGGTTCCGAATAGGTCTTTCTTACCTCTCTCTAATAGCCGACAGTTAAACGAGTCTCTATGTAGGCGAGAGCCACCGAATTCTAGCCTCGCCGTGCTACTGGCCTTAGTACTGACGCTCCTCTTTTTCCTATGCCCTTTGTCGGCACCCCTTTTGTTTTAGCACGTATAAGTTCGATGTAGTTAGCAGGGTTACCCTTCCGGCTTGGCCTGGGCAGGGTTATGGACGCCATTGGTTATTCTTCAAGGCTCTTAGCTCAATTTTCTTCTTATCCGTACTCGGATGTTGTATCGATTTCAATGTGATTTGGATCTTTGTACTGTATATATGTATTCTTGACTCAGTGAGTCGTTGTTGTATTTATATATGTTCTGTCGGTTCCATCGTGGACTAATGTGTAATGGTATTACTTCGTTCTCCACCCGCACGCAAGTGCCTGGTGGGCGTCCTTGAATCGTTTCTATGCGGGTTTGGCGGGAAGCGCTAAAACTTGCATAGGGCCGATTTGAGGGTGTTACACAATGACTCTAGTGGTTGATCCATGTGTGGTTTGTGGAAATAACACACATGCAATGACTCTAATGGATCCATGTGTGGTTTGTGGAAAAGAACACACATGCAATGAGTCTAGTGCTGGTTTTAGTATAAGAACATACATGCAATGACTCTAGTGGGTCCACCTGTGGTTTGTGAAAAGAACACACATGCAATGACACAGGTTGATGGTTTGCGGAAAAGAACACACATGCAATGAACACTAGTGGATCCATAAGTCGTTTGTGGAAACAACACACATGCAATGACCACTCGTTGATCCATGTGTGGTTTGTGGAAAAGAACACACATGCAATGACCACCGGTTGATCCATATGTGGTTTGTGGAAAGAACACACATGCAGTGAACACTGGTGGATCCATGTGTGGTTTGTGAAAAGAACACACATGCAGTGAACACTGGTGGATCCATAAGTGGTTTGTGGAAAGAACACACATGATATGACTCTAGTGCTAGTTTTAGTGTAAGAACTCACATGCAATGACTCTAATGGATCCGTATGTGGTTTGTGAAAAGAACACACATACAATGACCACTTGTTGATCCATGTATGGTTTGTGGAAAGAACACACATGCAATGATCATTGGTTGATCCATGTGTGGTTTGTGGAAAAGAACACACATGCAATGACCACTTGTTCATCCATATGTGGTTTGTGGAAAGAACACACATGCAATGACACTAGTTGATCCATGTGTGGTTTGTGGAAATAACACACATGCACTGACACTGGTTGATCCATATGTGGTTTGTGGAAAGAATACACGTGCAATGACTCTAGTGCTAGTTTTAGTATAAGAACACACATACAATGACTCTAGTGGGTCCACATGTAGTTTGTGAAAAGAACACACATGCAATGACCACTGGTTGATCCATAAGTTGTTTGTGGAAAAGAACACACATGCAATGAACACTGGTGGATCCATGTGTGGTTTGTGGAAAAGAACACACATGCAATGAGTCTAGTGCTGATTTTAGTATAAGAACACACGTGCATTGACTCTAGTGGGTCCATATGTGGTTTGTGAAAAGAACACACATGCAATGACCACTGGTTGATCCATATGTCGTTTGTGGAAAGAACACACATGCAGTGAACACTGGTGGATCCATAAGTGGTTTGTGGAAAGAACACACATGCAATGACTCTAGTGCTGGTTTTAGTATAAGAACACACAAGCAATGACTCTAGTGGGTCCATATGTGATTTGTGGAAAGAACACACATGCAATGACACTAGTTGATCCATGTGTGGTTTGTGGAAAGAACATACATGCAATGACTCTAGTGGTTGATCCATTTGTGGTTTGTGGAAATAAAACACATGCAATGACTCTAGTGGTTGATCCATGTGTGGTTTGTGGAAATAACACACATGCAATAACTCTAATGGATCCATATGTGGTTTGTAGAAAAGAACACACATGTAATGACCACTGGTTGAGCCATGTGTGGTTTGTGGAAAGAACACACATGCAATGACACTAGTTGATCCATGTGTGGTTTGTGGAAAGAACACACATGATATGACTCTAGTGCTAGTTTTAGTGTAAGAACTCACATGCAATGACTCTAATGGATCCGTATGTGGTTTGTGAAAAGAACACACATACAATGACCACTTGTTGATCCATGTATGGTTTGTGGAAAGAACACACATGCAATGATCATTGGTTGATCCATGTGTGGTTTGTGGAAAAGAACACACATGCAATGACCACTTGTTCATCCATATGTGGTTTGTGGAAAGAACACACATGCAATGACACTAGTTGATCCATGTGTGGTTTGTGGAAATAACACAGATGCAATGACACTGGTTGATACATATGTGGTTTGTGGAAAGAACACACGTGCAATGACTCTAGTGCTAGTTTTAGTATAAGAACACACATACAATGACTCTAGTGGGTCCACATGTAGTTTGTGAAAAGAACACACATGCAATGACCACTGGTTGATCCATAAGTTGTTTGTGGAAAAGAACACACATGCAATGAACACTGGTGGATCCATGTGTGGTTTGTGGAAAAGAACACACATGCAATGAGTCTAGTGCTGATTTTAGTATAAGAACACACGTGCATTGACTCTAGTGGGTCCATATGTGGTTTGTGAAAAGAACACACATGCAATGACCACTGGTTGATCCATATGTTGTTTGTGGAAAGAACACACATGCAGTGAACACTGGTGGATCCATAAGTGGTTTGTGGAAAGAACACACATGCAATGACTCTAGTGCTGGTTTTAGTATAAGAACACACAAGCAATGACTCTAGTGGGTCCATATGTGATTTGTGGAAAGAACACACATGCAATGACACTAGTTGATCCATGTGTGGTTTGTGGAAAGAACATACATGCAATGACTCTAGTGGTTGATCCATCTGTGGTTTGTGGAAATAAAACACATGTAATGACTCTAGTGGTTGATCCATGTGTGGTTTGTGGAAATAACACACATGCAATAACTCTAATGGATCCATATGTGGTTTGTAGAAAAGAACACACATGTAATGACCACTGGTTGAGCCATGTGTGGTTTGTGGAAAGAACACACATGCAATGACACTAGTTGATCCATGTGTGGTTTGTGGAAAGAACACACATGCAACGACACTGGTTGATCCATATGTGGTTTGTGGAAAGAACACACGTGCAATGACACCGGTTGATCCATGTGTGGTTTGTGCATAGAGCACACATGCAATGACTCTAGTGGGTATAGATGTGGTTTGTGAAAAGAACACACATGCAATGACCACTGGTTGATCCATATGTGGTTTGTGGAAAGAACACACATGGAATGACTCTAGTGGGTCCATATGTGGTTTGTGAAAAGAACACACATGCAATGACCACTGGTTGATCCATATGTGGTTTGTGGAAAGAACACACATGTAGTGAACATTGGTGGATCCATAGGTGGTTTGTGGAAAGAACACACATGCAATGACTCTAGTGCTGGTTTTAGTATAAGAACACACAAGCAATGACTCTAGTGGGTCCATATGTGATTTGTGGAAAGAACACACATGCAATGACACTGGTTGATCCATGTGTGGTTTGTGGAAAGAACGCACATGCAATGACTCTAGTGGTTTATCCATGTGTGGTTTGTGGAAATAACACACATGCAGTGACTCTAGTGGTTGATCCATGTGTGGTTTGTGGAAATAACATACATGCATTGACTCTATTGGAACCATAAGTGGTTTGTGGAAAAGAACACACATGCAATGACCACTGGTTGATCCATATGTGGTTTGTGGAAAGAACACACATGCAATGACACTGGTTGATCCATGTGTGGTTTGTGAAAAGAACACACATGCAATGACACTGGTTGATCCATGTGTGCTTTGTGGAAAGAACACACATGCAATGACTAGTGGTTGATCCATGTATGGTTTGTGGAAATAACACACATGCAATGACTCTAATGGATCCATGTGTGGTTTGTGGAAAAGAACACACATGCAATGAGTCTAGTGCTGGTTTTAGTATAAGAACACACATGCAATGAATCTAGTGGGTCCACATGTGGTTTGTGAAAAGAACACACATGCAGTGACACCGGTTGATCCATATGTGGTCTGTGGAAAAGAACACACATGCAATGAACACTGGTGGATCCATAAGTGGTTTGTGGAAACAACACACATGCAATGACCACTAGTTGATCCATGTGTGGTTTGTAGAAAAGAACACACATGCAATGACCACCGGTTGATCCATATGTGGTTTGTGGAAAGAACACACATGCAGTGAACACTGCTGGATCCATGTGTGGTTTGTGAAAAGAACACACATGTAATGAACACTGGTGGATCCATAAGTGGTTTGTGGAAAGAACACACATGCAATGACTCTAGTGCTAGTTTTAGTATAAGAACTCATATGCAATGACTCTAATGGATCCATATGTGGTTTGTGAAAAGAACACACATGCGATGACCATTGGTTGATCCATGTGTGGTTTGTGGAAAATAACACACATGCAATGACCACTGGTTGATCCATATGTGGTTTTTGGAAAGAACACACATGCAATGACACTAGTTGATCCATGTGTGGTTTTTGGAAAGAACACACATGCAATGACACTTGTTGATCCATATGTGGTTTGTGGAAAGAACACACGTGCAATGACTCTAGTGCTAGTTTTAGTATAAGAACACACATCAAGGGAATATGCCCGAGAGGTAATAATAAAGTGGTTATTATCTTATTCCATGTTTATGATAAATGTTTATTTTGCATGCTATAATTGTATTGATTGGAAACGTCAATACATATGTGTTTAATAAACAAATAAAAGGTTCCTGGTTATGCCTCTCTTATAGACTAGCTCGTTGATTAACAAGATGATCAAGGTTTCCTGATCATGGACATGGGATGTTGTTAATAACGAGGTCACAACATTGGTGGAATTATGTGATGAACATTCATCCGAAGAATAGAATTACGATCAAAGTCATTATGTTTATATTGCTATAACATCATACGAAGTAATCTTAGTCCTTAGACCATGAGATCATGTTAATTGCTAACACTAGAAGAGTATCTTGATAACACTAAACATCACACCGTAACAGGGTGACTATAAAGGTGGGTTCAGTACTACGAAGGTGTTATGTTGAGGCTCATGGATCAAGAGTGGAATTTGTCAATCCCTATGACGGATAGATATACTCTGGGTCCTCTCGGTGATATCACATTAAGATAGCTTGCAAGCAAGTGATGTGATCACTAGAATGTTATATCACGGGAACGAGAAAAGAATACATGTCGGCAACGAGATCAAACTAGTTATGGAGATACCGATGATCGAATCTCGGACATGTAATATATCGCGAGACAAAGGGATTTAGTTACTAGGGTTAAAGGTTCTCACGATCACAGAAGTTGTCGTTGAATATGCAGGAGTCAGTATGGATCTCCAAGTCCCGCTTCTGATTATTGATCTAAGAGGAGTCTCCATCATGTCTGCATTATTCGCGAACCGTAGGGTGACACACTTAAGAGTTACCGCACACCATTTTGGAGCACATATGTTTTAGATGAAAGATTTGGAAAGCGCAGGAATTGTTTCGATAGAAACCAGAAATTGTTTCAGGTGAAATTGCAGAAAGTGGTTCTACATGTGATATTGAAATATTGCAAGGTGTTATATGTGAATGTTTGTTAATTAAAGTAATTAACAAAATTCTGAATAAATTTAATAAAAAAGTTTTATTAAATGAGAGAGCATTAAACTTAGAGAATTTTAATACATTTAAAGTGGGGACTTTAAAAGGGAATGTGCAGAGGAATTTTAATGTGGAGGGCTTACCACCACATGAATGGGGGAGGTGAGGGGTCACCCCCCATGCGCCAGCCATGGGGAGGGGCACCCCCCCTCCTCCTATAAAAGGCCACCCTCTTCCTCCTTCTTCCTCACACCTCCTCGTGAAGGATCTCTCTCCCCCTCTAGATTTATTCCCCCATGGTCTCGGATTAGCGAGATACATGTTCCCGGTGGCATTTCGTCTGGAAGGAGTTGCTTCTTCCGCTGGATCGCTGGAGCGAGGAGGTGGAGGTTGTCCGGTGGCTTGAACGTGTGTGCGAGGACGGATGCGCTGCTGATTTGCGGTGCTCGGACTTCCACACGATCTTGAGATCGGCAAGTGTACGACTACATCAACCATGAGTTCCTACTCGTTAACAAAACTCATTTTCTTCGAGGGTAAGTTCTCGATGGATGTATGTCCACCCGTTGCTCTGTACCTAGTAGATAGATCTTGGTGTGTAGTTCTCATCGTAGGAATTTTTTTGTTTTCTATGCTGCGGACACAACGGTGGTATCAGAGTCAGGTCTATGCGTAGGTGTTTTGCACGGGTAGTACACATATGTTTATATGTGGGCAATGATGATCATGTTATTGCATCTTCTATGTATTTTGGATATTGGTGGCATAGTGGGATGAAGCGGCCCACACCAACTTTAAATGTCATCGTACATGGGATCGGTTCCACGACTGACATGCAACTAGTTTTGCATAAGTGGCTGGCGGGTGTCTGTCTCTCCTACTATAGTCAATATCTGATTTACAATGAGTTGCTAATAACTTGGTTATCCTCATTGTGGTTCATGTTCGTAGGTAAGAACGGTTCTACCTCCGAAAGCCCTAAGCCATGTAAAACTTGCAATTGATAAATTAGAGGCATCTAGTTTAGATCGTTGTTGGGCTAGTTTCTTGATATGGTATTGTTGTAAGTAGATGTACGATAGATACTCTTACAGCACACTCAACATGTAAGTTCCATAGACCTTGGCCTTACACACAAAGGAATGATAGAGATCATACCATGATGCATATGATAGAGATCAAATGCATGGACCATATCATCTCACTTTACACATTTGATGTTTGCATCTTATATTGCTAGTTTGGAGTTTTAGTAGCATTTTAAGATGATCCCTCATTTAGATATCAAGATAAAATGTGTTCTTCCTTAAGTATGCACCGTTTTGTGGATCGTGTTTCGAGACATCACGTGATGATCGGTTTTACTCGACTCTACGCTTTCATAGAACGGGTGTAAGACAGTTTTACAAACGCGAATACTAAGGTTCTTACTTGGCGATCCTAGCATGTACAGACATGGCCTCGGAACACGGACCGAAAGGATAAGCATGATTCATATAGTTGATGTGATGCCCATATTGATGCTCACCTTTGAAGCTATACCAAGTCACATGATGATCGGACTTGGTGTAGTGGATTTGGTTCATGTAATCACCAAAAAGGCACGAGGGATGTCGTTTTTGAGTGGGAGTTCATTTCTAATCTGGATTAGTCGAACTCAATTTGTCATAAACTAAATCAAAGTGAATTTGCATAATTTGTTGTAGTCATTGGCGTCTGTTCACGACCTTATACTTTGTTTTAATTGAGATAATAGAACTATAGAATTCTGGATATTTACTTTATGAACTGGTATCGTATTGTTTTGAATGTCAATTTAAAGTTTAGAAGTCCTATTGCAAACTTTCAGCAAACTCTATATACTCCATGAAGTTTAATAAGTAGTATTAAATCAAGAGAAAGAATTCCAATGTTAGTATCTAAAGTATCATGTTTGCCTCCATGATTTTTGATATTCAAAAGTTGTTTTAATATCAAGATTATCTAGGAGCTGAAAATTTGTTTCAGAAACCATCATGTGTGGAAGATATTGTGATATCTGAAACAATGTTTTTGGTTGCATTATGATAGAGTATAATTTAGCAAAATACATGTTCTCATATTGTATGAGAATTTGTGAAGGATGGAGATGCTAGGCATCCGAATCTCCCAAAAGGTTTCGAGAACTAAAATCATGCTCGTCATTCTTCCTTATAGGCTATAGTAGCTTGATCATGAAAGTTGTCATGATAAGGATGAATAGAAGATGTAAGTAAAACGTTTACTACACTAAAAGATTACTAAAGAATGGATTTTTGAAAGAATGCCAAACATTTGATGATGGTGATCCACTTCAAAGTGCAAGTCCAAAGGTATTAGTATTTGACTATACACGCTTTGTACTATGTGTCATGTGAATGACACCACTATTGATGTTGATAGATTCTTTTAAAAGGAAAAGGAATTGCTGAAAGAGAATCTATAAAATATTTGGCAGAAAAGAAAAAGTTGGAAATGTCTAGCTTAGGTATATAAAAGATATACATGTTATGGTTGTATACCTTGCTTATTAAACAATGTGGTTCTTAGGTATTGGATACCGGTATTGGATTGGTTGGTATGAAGTG
Organism: Avena eriantha; assembly: GCA_910589775.1. Taxonomy (NCBI): domain Eukaryota; kingdom Viridiplantae; phylum Streptophyta; class Magnoliopsida; order Poales; family Poaceae; genus Avena; species Avena eriantha. Next base: position 162,287,480 of record OU342744.1, read on the forward strand.
TCATACAGGACAACGCAATTCATGAACTGCAATGGCCTAAGTAACTAGCAAGAGAATAAGTGATGATGTTCATCGAAAACAAATAAAGTGTTATTGTGTTTTTCGTTGTCGTCAAACCTAGCCTTCAAGATTTGTTTTAATAATTGTTATTTAGTTCCGGTATTATGAGAACAATGGTTGTTCAAATAATTACCGTATTCCATAAAGGATGGATGAACTTTTACAAGTCTGGTGGGAGAAATCACATCCATAAACACTATTGCTAAAATGTTGCAAGACAAATGATTGAAAAATCACTTATGAAGTGACATCGTTGTTTAAATTATATTGGAAAGAAAACATGAAGAAACTCCATGTTGATGGATTTTTGGAGTCTTTGATTTTGATTAACTGACACTTGTGAGACTTTCCTTGAGATAATTGAAACTCTGTCCATAGGCCAAAGAGGAACAAATGACTAACTTATCGGATATTATACATATTGATGTATATAGTCCATTATATGTAGCCATATGCGATGGATCTTTTTGCTTCATATGCTTTCTCCAGAAATTTGAGTGAATATATCTATATATTTACTTAATAAGGAAGAAGTATGAAACTTTTGAAAATTGTTCAAAAACTTTCAAGATGAAGTGGAAAATCATTTTAACAAGAAAATAAAGAGTTTATGGTTCGATCATAAAGGAAGATATTTGAGTTACATGTTTATCAAAACACCTAAGATTTTAGAAATTGTTCCATGATATATGTTTCTCGATAAACCATAGGAGTATGGCATATTCGAGAGATGAAATCAAACCATGTTTGACATGGTAAGATCAAAGGTGTCATTTATAAAATTGCCATTATGTTTTAAGGATTGAAGCTTGAGACACTACCAGTTTTACACTAAAAAGAGCACCATCGTGATCCGTTGAAATGACACCATATGAGTTATGGTTTGGGATAAAACCCAAATTGTCTTTTCTTAATTTTTGGTATGCTATGCATAAGTAAAATGTTTACAACCAAAGTCGGATAAGCACGTCTTTGTAGGTTATCCCAAAGAATTTGTTGGGAATTTCTCCATAACACCGAGGACAAAAGAGTTTGTTACTTGGAACGTCAAGTTTCTTGAGCAGGAATTTTTCGCGAAAAGTTAAGTGGGAGGACAATCGAACTTTGATAAGGTTGTTGAACCTTAGCTATATGTGCTAAGTAGCGCAGCGCCAGAAAGTGTACTGGTGGCGGCCACAATGCTCATGGCTCCCGTCATTACAAAGGTTGTGATCTCGGAGATTAGAGTTCCTATTGAACCGTGTGGGTCGGTAAGAATCAAATAGTGTGATTTGATAAGCAAGTCGTTATTGTTTTGACAATGATGAACCGACTACATGCAAAGAAGCGATGATGGGCCCTGACTCCATAAAATGACTAGAAGTCATAGAATCCATGATAGTATCCATACACGAGAAATCAAGTTTTTGAACTTGGAAGACCCTCTGAAAAAGGCGTAAAGCCTATCGGTCGTGTTTGGATCTATAAAGAAATAGACATGGATGTTTAACATCTATGAAATAGTCGACATGTCGGAAAGAATTTTACGTCAATGTTCAAGGAGTTGACTATGACAAGATTTGATCTTTCATAGCGATATATAGGCTTGACGGATTAATGTGGCAACCACTACATATAACTTGGTATATGGTAGTTGAATAAACAAAACAAGGTTCTTCTAATAGAATAGTTACCTAGGACGTGTACATGACATGGTCTGAAGGCTTTTCTTAATTCAATGGGTGCTAAAAGGGCATGCAAACTTCAATAGTTGAAGTAAGCATAGTGGAGTTGGAATCTTCACCATGATGAAATTGTTTAAAAGAGTTTTAAATTCATCGGAGATGATGAAGATGCTTGCATTTGCAAGAAATTAAGTGGGAGCGCTAAGACATATTTCTAATACATTATGTAGAGGACATATTGTTGATTGGAAATGATGTACCTTGTATTGACACAAGTTAAGAATTTCATTAAAATAGGATTTCAATGAAAGACTTGGGCAAAACCGGAATATTCGGCATCAATGTCTATATGGATAGATTGAGGCGTTAATATGGTTATGCCAGACGTACATATATGAGATATTGAAAGGTTTCAATATGGAAACAACAATAAAGGTTCTTGCTGCATGGAAAGGATTGTATCAAGATTCAAGTGTTTCGACACTTGGTGAGTAAATTCACATGAATATTTTGATCGATTATACCGTGATATGTATATATCCAGATATGTCCTATGCTATAAAGGTATGAGCACATATCATAATTATTCATAAGATGATCATTGGACGATAGTAAAGATATTCTTATGAGCTTTGGAAGAACTAAGAATATATCATGTATAAGTGACAAATAGTT